>JAQFZM010000697.1:0-26615 GCA_034695785.1 Galumna obvia
ATATTAACTCAAATAAGAGAATTTAAAAATAAGCTCGAGCAACAAATGAAATGATTAAATATTTTACAAAAAAGTAACGATGGACTTAAATTTGCATTTATTATAGATTTATTATAAACTAATATAAAAATTTTATATCAGTTTATATAAAAATGTTTTATTTAAATATTATTTATATAATTGTTTTTTGTTAAAAATTTAAATAAATATAAAAATATTAAAATAAATATTACATAAATTAATTAAAAATTGTAATTTAATTATTAAAAGATGACCATGCTTGAAACAGTAACAGTTACCGTATGACATAACAAGAGTATTGGTTGGTTAGTACATTATTAATTAAATAGCTTTAAATCAAATAGTTTTTTTGTTGATTTAAAGCATAATTTGAAGGAAAGATAAGAATCACATTAATTACAGTCATTTGTTTTTTTGGTCAGACATTATATCTAACATTAGTTCTGATTTTATCAACAAATGTACGAATAAATTGAGTCTTTTCTCACGAATTTTCCTCAAAGTCTTTGTTTTCGAATTTAAATCAAATCATTCTTAAGTAAAATCTGAATAAAAATATTTAATTTATTTTCTTTCATTTAAACCAATATTTATGTTTATTTAAATTATTATAATTTTTATATTTAATTATATTTTCTTAAAAGTTATTTATACATTGTATACGTTGTATATGTTGTATATTAATTGATAGTTAACTATAATATTTATATAAAGAATAAAACTATTTTACATTTGATTCATAAATTGAAATTTAAGTTAAACCTCATCTATTTGTTGCTGGACTCTATTTTTAATTAATATTATTTGTGGTATTAACAAAAGTTTTATTTTAATGATTCAAACATTATTTATTGCGGACTTTTAAGTGATGTCTCACATCTAAGAACAGCCAACAATTGTTGTCAGTTTTGTTGTCTTTAATTAAGAATTGTGTTGAGAACAGAATTTCTTCGAAGAGATAAATATTATGTTTATTTTTGCCAACAGTTTAACAAATCTCTATGAATGATTTGAAACGCCTTTCGTAGCCATAATTCTTATTTTCTGTTGTTTTGTTTGATTATCGCCAGAGTTTTGTTGGGAAATCTTCGGCGCCCAACGAATCACTGTTTCTCTCAATTCGTTTGGATTAATATTAAATATTATTTTTGGTTTACTTTGTAGTAAATTCTGGCCACTCATCTCTACTTTGAAATGAGTTTTATATAATTATTTTAAAATTCAGGAATACTTACTGTTTAAGTGTTGTTCCGACACTTCTTCTGTCTGTCGTTTCTCTTCATATAATTTCTTATTCTCTTCAAAGTTTGATTCCTCCCAGAGATTAGTTTCAAATTGTATTTTATTTGAGTTATGGCTCAAAGATTGATTAAACTCATTCATTGTTAGTTTTTTAATACTTAAATTAATAAATTTAATAAAATTTACTTTATTTTATATTCAAAGATATGCTTGTACCGTATTCTCTAACTTTAGGCGCCATGACGCCTTATGTCACAGGTCCCAGACCCGGGTAGACTTCAAAATAGCATGGTATGTTACAGTCATTCTATTTTCTTTGACCCAAAATTCTGCAATATTTACTGCAAAACTAAAACTCTTCAAAAATGCTGTTCACTATTTGATGGGAAGCGTATAATTCATTTTTCATACAATTCATGTAATAAATTGTATTTTGTTATGGTTTTCGCATAAATCTTTAATTAGAAACATAAATTTAATTTGAATTTAAAAGTAATTAATTTTATAACTTATTAATTAATATTTTTAGATACAATTATATGATAATGGGATCATAAGCTTCATTTCAAATAGTGAACAGTGTTTTTGAAGAGTTTTAGATTTGCAGTAAATATTGCAGAATTTTGGGTCAAAGATAATGGAATGACTGTACCTATATAGTACGCCACTCCCTCTTAGAGACTGATATAATCCGCCATGTCGTGATATCTCATTCTTATATCAAAGAATACAATTATTTATCAATTCAATGACTGTCTAAATGATAATGTATTTAAATCATTGAAATTTTATTTCATTTCATTTGAAACATTACTACAGTTTTGATTAAACTTTTGGCATTTGAGTCGTTATTTCAGTCAAAACTGGGTGTCGTGTTACCTGGGTAGTATGCCACTCTCTCTAAGGAACTGACATTAGGCGCCATGGTGCCTAAAGTCAGAGAATTCGGTACAATATTTTCTTAAAATATTAATAATTTTTATTTAGATATAATTTGTAATATAATTAAAAAATTTCTTATCTATTGGTTAATTTACATAGGTAAAATTTATTTTATAACTCCTCTACCATGAAGGCACAGATGCAATGAAAACCTGTTCATAACTTACAATCTATAATAATATATTTTGATCCAAATAATACAGTAGAAGTTCCTAGTTGTAAATTATGCTTTAAATATAATGAGAAAACTGTAAATAATTTATTATTTCAGTGAAAAAATTGTGACTGAAAACGAAATAATGCCTAAATTTTCAAATGCAATGAAAGCCATTAAAAAATTGAAGTCATATTTTATATCAAAAAATCAATGTGAAGATGATATCATGAATACATTGAATCAAATCAGTGAAAGAACCTTTAAATTTCAATTTAATTACTCAGAACAGACTCTAATTACGAATTATTACCCAAGTCTTCTGTAATAAAGTTCTAAAAAATACATTTTTCAATTAAAACATTTTTTAACCTTATCTCCCTACTGTGAAAGCTCTGAGTTGTGAATGAATTTCTGGTGCATATGCTCATTCACACCTGGGAACTTCTACTGTATTAATATTAAATTCAATTTAATAAACCTTTGACAAAAATTTAAATAATCAAAATTAAAATAAATTTGCAAGTTCTGAATAGGATTTAAAATGCTGATTTTAAACTTACAGTCAAATCCCATAATATAAGACAGTTGGAATAAATAAATTTATAACTAAAATAGGTATTTATTTTTAAAATTTAGGCCTTGAACTAATAAGAAACTCTATCTTTTTTCTGAATTGTAATGTCTAATTTAGTCCTTAAATATTAATAAAATAAAATTTCATTATAAAAACTAGTTTAACAAATTTTATTTACAAAATAAAAATTCTGTTAGATTGAGCAACTTTCAAGAAATTTACTAAAAACATTCCCTTAGCAGAATCTAAATGCTTGATTTTACTTTTACTTAATTGACAAGATAAATCATAATAAAACCATCCAAAAAATAATTAATGGATGATGTAAATAAGTGATTGAATCTGTGTGCGAGTGAGTGACAGAGAGAGAGAGAGAGAGAGAGAGAGAGAGAGAGAGAGAGAGAGAGATTGTTTACTTATTTGATCCAAAAGCTTTCATTTTGACATTTCATTAAATTTATTAAAATTTATAGTATTTTAAACATTTAAAGTTTTATATTTTTAAGTTTTATTAAAAAAAATTATTAAAAAAATTATATTAAAAAAAATTGAATTTTATGATTACTTATAAATTTGATTTACTTTTATATAATCTTATTATTAAAACTCATTTAAAGATTTATTCAGATTTATGATCATAAAATACATATTCTTAAGTATTACAGGTGTAATAGCATTAAAATAATTGTACTCTAAGTGACACCACTTATACTACTACAGGAGTGCCCAAGGTATACAATGAAATAAGAAAGAATTTGTATTAAAAATTTATTAAATGGATAAGAATTTCTTTTGTATCATGAGAAATTATTTCAAGACAACTTTTCTATTACTTTAATATTTTTAATCAAATGATCAATGTAAGATGTTTTGTAATATTTTAATAATATATAAAATTTTAATATTTTTTGTTTTATTGATTGATAAGTCAAATAAATAGTTAGCACTATGTAAAAAACATGTTCTTGTTTAAAATAGTCAAATTAAACCCTTTAAGCAATAACTGTATAATAGATTTACAAATGGAATGAGTCTTAATCATTTTGGTTTAAATTTATTTAATAAATTAAATATTAATAACATTAATATAATTACAAATTATCAATAAATTATGTCATTACATGAATTTTAGCTTAAACTTTACAGTTTTATTGAGAATATTTATCAAATTTTCAATAAAAGTAATTTTTTATGTTAAATATTATTATAATTAATAACTTTTTGATATTTCGATGACATATTTTAAGCTCAATATTTTTTACACAAAATATGACAAAATATTTTATAACAATATTTTAATCATTAATAGTTATTAATATCAATAAAATTACCTTTTTCAGTATTATGGTAATTTAACATGAAGTTTGAACTAAAATACCATGATACATTTTAAATATATATATTTATTCAATTAAATTATAATTGGATTTTCTAATAATAATAAAAATATATTTTATTAGAAAAATACAATTTATTTGAATTCACTTTTAGGTCTTTTGGGGCATAATTTAAATGCCCTTTAATTTGGAATATTATTAGAAAAACCAAGAATATTTAATGCACTTTAATTAAGTTATACGTTTGACATCGTCTAAGTAATAATTCAAATAATTTTTTAATTTTACAGTTTTAAAAAGGTAACTATGAAAATATTAAACTCGAATGATTATTCATTATAATCTTGGTCTTTTAATGATGAGATTGGTAAATTTGATTTAAATTAATAATTAGATAGTTTTTTAGATAACATTTATAGAATACATATTTATAAGTTTCGAAACGATCATGGTAACAAAAATTCTTAAATATACTTTCATAAAACAACCAAAACATTATTGACAAAAATATATACATGGTAGTTTAATAAATTAATTATTGAACAATAAAATTATATGGATAACCAATGAGTGATAAATTATTTTTTTAAGTTAAGAGTGTAATAGCCAAGGTAGCTTAAATATGTCACCAAATATAACAAATTCACAAATTAAAATAATTAATTATATTATATTTTTGAATAAATTTATATTTAAATATATTATTAATTAAGTCTTTATTAACTATTAATAATAAATAAATTAAATGAGCTTATATAAAACAAGTGCTGACATCTACACTATGAAAGGTTATATAAAAAGGGCTACACATTCTTTTCGAACATTCCTTTGAAAAATACATAATTCTTGAGCATAAAAAAATCAATTTAACCTTGGCTCTTCTTTTAATTTAAAATAATTGTTGAAAAATTATATATTCATATACAGTATTAATTATTTAATACATATACATAAAATATAATGCTTAGAATGCCCTTTAAATCTTACTTTATTCAATAATACTAGTACACATTCAGAACCCGTTTTAGCTGAACTTGTTTACAATCCTTGCCTTGATAAATTATTTAAAAATTTCATATTTCAATTTAACCTTTTAACTTTTAATCAATTGTAAGCTTATATCGGGAACATATTGTATATATTATATAATAGTGAAGTTTTACATTAAAATATTACATATTCAACATGAACACTTTATTAACAAATTGGCCATATTTAAATACATTACAAAATTACCATTGTGAAAATTCGTCCTATTTAAAAATTCACCCTTATAAGTCACAACTTATAACCAAGATAACTTCTTTTTCAATATAATATTTACATATTTTCAATGAATAAATATATTAATTAATGGAATATTTTTTGAGAATTTTATATATTATTACAAATAGTTTTGTGAAGACTTTTTTCTGAAGACAGAGGACTAAACATTGAGTTCTGTCCTCTAAAAGAGTGACCATTACTGACACGAAACAGTTAATGGAATGTCATTAGCACTTGTGGCCACGACAAGTGTCTCTCTGGTCCGGCCATTGGGCGTCACCTGAAGCTCATGGTGTTCCTCTTCAAAAAAATGTGTGGGCCCGCAATATATATGGGAGGGCCTCCGATCCACTCTCGATATAATTATGTTCGTCTTATTATTGTTATTATTGGATTTGGATCCGAAACATTTTGTGATAAATGACTGGAAAACATTGTAAAGCTCTTTGAATTCCGTCCGGAAATTATGGTTAAGCCATCCGTACAGAAGCGGATTAGAACAGGCACTTGACATACCTGTGCAATGGAAAAGAGTGTATTTTTAGAAAACATTAGATATTGATTTCATTTTATCGAATTTTATAAAATTCTCTCAATTTTATTGAAATAAAATTTTCAAAGAATTTTATTCAGGTACAAATATGACAAATATTTTCAATATGTTGCTAGATTAAATTTCATGGATGCATACCTGCCATATGACATATAGCAAAGACTATACGGAAAGTTGTGTCTGAGCCAAACGGAAAGCAAAAGTCGGCGATAATATTAATCAGATTCAACGGTAACCACGAAATACAGAATATGAGTGCTATCGATATGAGGAGTAAATTTGTTTTACGGGTTCTCCTCCTGAGTCTACTCTTGGTTTTAGGCAATTGAGTTGTGGACGAGCGACGAATGGCTCGAGTCTTTAATTTGATGCACAGACGGGTGTAGACAATGGTAACTATACTTATTGGTAGCACATACTGGAATACCATTGAGAACACAGAATAATAACCCCTTCCATGCATTATAGGCCAGCGTTCAACGCAAAAGTTGACAGATTTAAGCCATGGTATATCTATTAGAATAATTAATCAAGATTAAATTTATTTCAAGAATAAATTTTATTGTAATAAATCTAAAATGTAATATTATAAGCTAGGTAATATATTTGTTTCCTTTGCATATCATTTTGGAATTTATTTAAAGTATTAGATATTCATAAAAGAAATTATAATTATTTCGTTTTGTTCATTGAATAAATTTATCATGATAAATTAGGTAAACAAATCTCTAAGTTGAATTTATTGCTAAAATAATATTCTGTGCGGAATATTTTCGGATTAATTAGGGCCTGTCATGTGTTGAATTTTAATCTAGTCACAAATCTAAACAATTTATCAAGTTACATTATTTTTTGAATAAATCATTAAATAAGTAAATATTTTAGAGCTTAGGAACAATCCTTAAATTTCATTATCAAGTTCATATTCTGAATGTTTAATTAATTTATATAAAGTACTTGTATAAGCTGATATATGAATATTTTATTCAAATATGCTAGATAATATTGATTTTTAATATATAATGGTTAAAAATTATTAAAGTAATATCGAAAAATAGAATCCGAATATATTTTATTCAAATCAATATAAAACAAATACGAATTATTTTCCTCACAAAACGAATAACATTATCCATAAAAGTTATCTATTAAGCTCTTAACAACAATAGACACCAAGGTAGTCTAAATATGTGAAATACAAAAATAAACAAGCCAATTTTTAGAAATATTTTAAAATGATTCTTGAATTATTTTAATGATAATTATATAAAGAATATTTAATTTTTAAAGTGATAAATCTTGGTTATTCTCAACTTTATCAAGTTAACTAAAGGAAATGTCTATGATCATTCCTAACCTAAAACTTTTATCTCTTGAAAGCCTTATTTCTTAACTCTTATTAACTAAAGAAATAAAAGGAAGTTGGTATATAAAAAAAGGAATTTGCTAAGTGCATTCTTAGCAAGATAAGCATAGAATGGTAACCTTGACAAATTCTATTTCATTAATCGATAATAATAAATGTTTACTATTTGATACTTGTTCATTTAGAACTGATTATGAGAAGGTATTTGTGATAAAACATAAAATAAATTAATCTTAAAATAACCTAGATTTAAACTAGAATCTGGTTACTAAATAATATAGCAAGCCTAATTTAAGCTTTGTTTCATAAATTATTTCATTTATCTTTAAATAGAATAGTTAATTTATCAAGATAAATATATAAAATAATATATTGAAAATTTATTAAAGAATTTGAATATTAGAAATAAAATTAACTAGATAAATTATTAGCTAATATGAATATAATTACTCAGTTCGTGCGTTTCGACAGTCCTATAGAGAAAGAGTGGTAGAGCCAAGAGTATAGCTGTGATCCAAATGCCAATCAATTTGAGTATTGAGACAATTGTATTGTTATCTCCACCGGAATGAAGGATTACTTGATATCTATCCAACGCTATGGCAGTTATACTTATTGTTGACACATATATTGAAGTGGCCTCCAGTGCCACAACCAGTTTGCACATGGTCACACCTGTAAGTACCAAGATTCAATATAGATTGAGAGATATTACTCTATGAATTCTGTGCTCTTTTGAAGTGCACTTCTTTTAAAAATTTAATGAAAATTGACTTCAATATCAAGAATATTCTGAACTGAAAAGCGCTATAAAAATATTTTTCAAAAGTTAGAAATTTACTCAACACTCAGATTATATTTCAAAAATGAATCATGCTTAAATATTTGGTTGCCTAGAAATATATTCTCATTATAAAGTGTTTAAAATTTTATTTTTATATTAATAAATATAAATTAACAAGAACATTTAGTTAATGTCAAATTTAATGTAAGCTTCAAATCCGTATAAATTCAATTAATGGAAAACTTTGAAAACAAAATTTTGAATATTAAGCTCTTTTTAAGTATAATTAAGTTCATTTATTTTTAGAAGAGAGAGAGAGAAAGAGAGAGAGAGAGAGAGAGAGAGAGAGAGAGAGAGAGAGAGAGAGAGAATAGTACTAACAAATGGTGTTATAATTGGATTTTATTAGACTAATCCCTGGAATTAATTAAAATATTTAGAAAATACACAAAAACAATGTTTTAGCAAATGTTAAGGCAATAATTTTAACCCATTAGTTAAGATCATTAAACTTAATTAAAAAATTTTCAAGCTCTTTCTAAATTCGTAATGGAAAAAAACAAAAGAAATATTTAGAATAATTAATGGAAAACTAATTAATTTTTATTTATTTAATCACTCAATAAATTTAAAGAATGATTTACTCAGAAAAATACTAATTAAGTCATACGACAATCATTTCAAACTATATATCAATTAATAAATGTCTTCAAAAAAGCTTATTCCAGGACTATTTAACAATGACATAATTATATGACCCTGGTTTATGTTTGGCTATAATTAAATCTAGTACCAATTTGTTTAACATCTTTAACATGTTATTCAGTTTATACCAACTTTATATCAAACGTATATAAATATATATATAGCTCTCAACACCATATCTTGGCATTAATTTTGCTGATTGTTTGACTTTAATAGCTTGGTCATATCAATCTTAAAACGAATCAATATTTAAAGTCCTTGTACTGTCAGCACAATTCAATTAAACTATCTAATTTAATAATTAACTTATACTCTGTTTAATAGCAAAACAAAACTCATCCTTAAAAACCCAATAATAGAATTTGATTGACATTCTAGACAACAGAAAAAGTTTTGTTAGCACAGAGTATGTCATAAATGTCATCGTAGTAAAACCATTTGGTAATTCCCCCAAACAATTATATTCACAAAATCCAATGTCAAATAATAGGGGCTGTAATTCGATTCTTTCTCTCGATATGAATAATTCAATGAATTTTCACATCGACTGATAATACACTCTATTATTGATTTTATTTAACAATTGTTTTATGGGTTTTCATTAATAAATACAAAATACTAATCAGTTATAACTTATAAGTTATTGGCTCTACATGAAATATTCATTAAATGTCCCTGGCCTTTAATAGGATTGATAAGAAATTTAATCAAGCTCAATTCAAATTAAGGATAAATTGAATATTATTTTCTTTTGAATTGAAATCAAAGATCCTCTTTTTAATGGAGGTCATTTATTCTACCAAGAATTGTAACTTGATAGAATAATTCTAAGATCTATTGAGCAAGGTTATTAACCGTGAAAGCAAATAACTATTATAAAAATATATTAAAAGAAATATATTTAATGAAAATATAATATTATTTTCCATTTAATCCATTCATAGAATATGCATGAAATGAAATTAAATTCAGTGGAAATGACCTCGCTTAAATCAGATAAGGCAGTTCAAACATAGAGCTATGAACCCTGAATATTTTTCAGAGTTAACAAACTTTAATTAAAATTGTATTCTCCTTAAGTAAATATTTTTAGACAAAAAAACTGAAAGAAATAAATTAATAAATATTTTAATATTTATATAAAAATTAATGAAAAAAATTAATTAAAATAAATATACTTTTAATTCAAAAGATTTTTTCTTTATATGAATGGGATTTGTTTTACTTTAATATTCTGTAAATATTGGGATTTCATTAAAGACATGTATTTTATTCAAGTCATGAATTTTATGATATCCTATGCCCTTATAGTTTGCTTCTGGAATATGTTTTATAAATATTTGAATTTTATTTTCAAGGATGAGTTCAAAATTGCTATAAAAACAATTCTTTTCAACTCTAAATCAAATTCCTAAAGACTCACAAAATAATAATAACAATAACGCCTACAGATAAAAATCGGATATTATTTCAAAATTAACTAAAAGTCATGGTTTACCTGAAAAACATTATTTGAGTTGAAATATTATTGTCATTATTTTTTAAGTAATTGTTTTCCATAATAAAAAATAAAAATGTAGACAAAAATATTGATTTTTTATGTTTTGTGAGCCCACATTTAATTTGTAAATGGAAAATTCATTCAAAGAAAAAATTTAATCTTGTAATTTTTATACAATGTTATTTATTTGATATTAATAATTCTAATCGAAAATAAATTGACATTGTTTATGGTTAAATCAATAAAAATTTTATTTTATATTATTATTTTTTTAATTTATTTTCTTTAGATATAACACTATTTTGTGTTTATGTTATAATATTTATTTTTGAAAATTTTCTTAATTTATTTTCGGTATTTTTTATGGGAATTCTAATTTCCTAAATAAATTAACCTAGTTTCAGCAACAGTTGTTACCAATCTTTCACATTTTTGATAAAATGAAAAATGTTATTGTTATGCTAATTTAATAATTAACATTAATCTTGGCAACTTTAGGAAAATCTTCGCAAACTTTATTCTATTAAATTATTCGGTATAATAACGAATGATATCTACTTTTCTTGAATATATTAAACCTAGCACAAATTGTCTTCAAATGTTTTCAATTCTAAGCAAAATATCCTGTTTTTAATCATTAAATTTACATAAAATTCAAATCAAATATATTTTCATTACTCACTCTATTCATACAAATAAATATATGTTTAAAACATATTTTTTCAATAAAATAAACTATCAAGTTTATTATTAAAATGAACTATTAAATTTCAAAATAAATTATGAGATAATAATGTTTTTTATAAATTATATTTTTTTAATGAAAATAATAGGAAATAGAATACAAAAATGTTTACCCAATAATAAGAAAAAGGTTGTGCACAGACTCAGGGATGTGAGTAAAAAATATTTATCAAGATAAATATGAACAATATATCTAGAGCACAAAATCTAAAAGAATTACAACCGGAAAAATTGATCTAGGTCAAAATAAATTGATCAGAAATATATTATCAATACATTGTAGTAAATTTTAATGATAAATGTACTAGGATGAAAAAATAAATTGATGAAATATCTGTTACACAATTGAATCTATTAAAACATAAACAAAAATAAATCAAATATTCATTTATTGCAACATTAAGTCTAACACGAATTGGAAACCACTCCTCAAAATGAGTTCACATTCGGACTAAGAATATAATTTTCGCAGAAAAAGTAATTGTCTTTTCCTTTGGTATAAAAATCAAATATCTTTGAAATACGAGAGTAATTGAAATCATATTCTCTGAGTAGAGCACAGATGACATCAAAATTGTTATTTCATTAAAATATATTCTCTCTTTCACTATGGCATATGATCAAGCTCTATTAAAAATATATCTAATTCTTGGTAAATTAAAATCCATTGAAAGTTTTTATATGTTCTAATTTATCTTGCTAATCTAGTACATATTAATTGTATTCTAAATTTTAATTAATTCATTAAGAATAAGACATTTTTATATCTTGGTTAACCTCATAATCCAATTAATATTTTTAACGAGTAACGTTATAAATCTATATAAGTTTCATCTAATAACCAAGATATAAGTATGAAATAAACTCTAGATTAAATTAATTAGTTTTGGTATTCTTTTTATAGAACTTATATATAGTGTTGTTTTTCTTCCTCTTTTAAATAATGGATATTTCTCTAAATGTTTTTCTCCATTTAATCTAGCAAGATTGATGAAAATATAAAGACATTTATTAAAAATATATTTCATAATCATTTATTTCACAACAATTGGAGAACCGAATCTTGAATTCTATGCACAGAATAACAACAAATATAGATTTGATTCATTTGTTATATATTTTTATAAGAATGAAATCAATAGAATTGTCTGAAATTCTATGGGTTTACTCAATTCATAAAATTTGTTTTGTAAGAATCAGGATCATTCTAGAACTTTTAATTTTTATATCTATTATGTTTTTTTCAATCGATTTTTCATGATATATAAGCTAAAAATGAAGCATATTGTATAAATTGACTTGATACTTTTTTATTCTTGATGAATATTTTATGAAAGATTATGCAAAACGGGTGGAACTTCAAGTGATAAATATTCAATACTCTAATAGTTTATTAATGAGACAGATAATCAAGTTAAAATGACAGCAACAAATTAATTTCTGAATAATAAGTCAAGCTTTTTTAGATAGATAAGCATGGTAATTGAAATATATATATAAAAATAAATGAAAATGAATTAAATATTTTATAAAACTTTATTCTGAAAGAAGTCATATATAATTAACAAGATGATTTATATAAAAAAATGGATAGAAATTATTTTGTTGTATATTAAAAAAATATCCTTTCTTAAAAAAAAGATGGGATGAGACCTCTCAAAAAAATAGTAGCTAGGTCTAATATTTCTAAATTTTAGAAATAACGCTATATTTTAGGAATATAAGAAAAAAATAACACAAATGCACCTAGGATCTCTCATTAACTATCTCCCACTAGCTCATTTCTGATTTGAGATCATTTGACATCCCTTTTATATTTTTATTAATATCTTGGTATTTCTTTATTAAAATTGTGTTCATAAATATTTTAATAAAAAAAGATTATGAATTCCTTACCGAAGGGCCAAAATTTGACGGATATCTCAACCAAAGAGAAAGGAATTGTGAAAAAGCAGAGCAACAGATCACTTATAGCCAAGTTTATAATAAATAGGTTTCGTGATGTCCTCATCTTTGGCTTACGGGCGACCACAACACAAACCAATCCGTTGCCAATTGTGCCAATAAATATGAGTATGGCATAAGCGATAACCAAGGATATTATACTAGTCTTGTCGAGCGCCCTATTATTGATGTATTGCTCCAACTTTTCCATCAAATGTTTAAGTTTTTCTGGATCTGAAAAGATAATTATCATGGTTAATCACTTGAATAAGCAACAAGCTTAATTAAAAGAAACTTATTTCTTTTCATCTAGCTCAATCCTAATGGGATTGTCAAGATAATTAACTAGGATTTATTCAATTCTGATAATTAATTCACGGATGAATTGATTCAATTAAAACTAAATTATCATATATACAATCTAGGCAGAAATTTTTTACTTGTTTATTTTTCTTTATTATTCTGCTAGACAAAATTTTAATTTAACCAAGAATATAATCTCTCCTATTTTTAATATATATATTAACACATATTTGAATACAAATTGATTTAAATACAAAAATCTTATTATTAAACGAATTTAGTTAACATTTTTCACATTCAATGAGTTTTCTTAAGGAAAACTAACAATCTTTATGTTCGGTTGAATTAAGCCTAAAGTTCACAATTAATCTTGCAATGAGTAGTTCAATGATGCAATAAATGGGACAGGAGTTAAGGCTATGTCTGTTTTAGACTGTGCGCTCACTTATGTTTAATAAGAAGACAAATAAAGAGTGGAAACAACAAAACAATCGTTTAATTAGTTGAGAGGTTTTGTTGAATAAATAAGTGTTTGTTTTTCCTATACGTTGTCTGATTTCAATATAATGTATACCAAATAAGACATAAATATAAAGGTTACTAGGAATCATTTTTGCCAAAAATTTAATCTTGTTCAAATTCTAAGAAATATATTTTTTTCAGTGTATGTAATGGTCACAGAATTTAGCGAAGAAATAGTATTTATTATGATTTCCGTATTTTTATTTCAGTTACTCAGAATTTACTGTTCTCTTGTGTGAAGCTCTTGGAAAAAAATATACCACTTTTTATCAATAAAAAAGATCAATAAACTTGGCTAAAGTTTTGGGTGATTCAAGTTTTTAAGCTTTGGTTCACAAATAGAAAACTTTTGTTTTGATGTTAACTAAAGTCTTAAATAAAAATATTATAACGAAAATAACTTATCAAAGGATAGAACCAAAAATTCATTTCTGATACCAATAAAAGTAGCTTGCTTATTTTTTATTTTTAAAAGGATTTGAAACTCTTTAGAAATAAAACCTGCTGCTTAACTTTTGAATGATCAAGAAAGAATATATTATTGACTTCAGAATTATACCTGCTCAAATAGAAATTTTATTTCCCTGGAATAATCTTATGATCAAATTTCTGTTAAAAATTATCTTGTTCATTTGTAAGATATATTATCATATTATTTTCATGTTAAGGAACAGGATAATTTCTATATTATAATTTACATATTGCATGATTAATCTCTTGCAATGAACATGATAATTCGGCAAAATAGATTACTTTATTAATAATTCATTAATATTTGTGATTTTCTTTATTATCTTGTTAAATTATTCTAGGTTATTATGAATTTCTGAATTAATATCTAATAGATTCAACAAGATGAAAAAAGCGCATATAGAATTAATTAATAATGATTAACTAAGCACCTAGTTTTATTTTTTAGATATTTAATTTTAAATAATTACCTTGCTCTTCCGGATATGTAGCGTTAATGAAGTTCATTGTATGTATTTTTTCGCACATTAACTGGAATTTAAAATATTTAGTTTACGTTTTGTGTTTTGCCTCCAAAACTGTGTTAAAACTGGTTATGGAAAACAACGTATTGTTGACCACATTTTTATAGACCAGACGTTAAGTCGAATCACTTAAAACGGTTTATACTTTTCTGTTGAAAATTAGATAAAAATAGTTTATTAGATAAATGTGTTTATCAACAGTTTATATGAAATGTTATTCTGTTTTACATTTGAAAATTTAATTTCATTACAGTTTGAAACCAAAAATTATTACTTATAAATAGAGGGGTCGCCAAAGGGGTACACAAATAAACTATATTCTAAGTGTTCGCTTTTCTTTAATTTCAAAATAAGCAAGCACATTTGACCTAATTTTTATATTTTGTTATTTGAGGTATTCTTAATATAAATAATATATATCTTTAATAAAAATTACCAGGTTAGATGTAAGTTTTTATATGATAAAATTATCTATGTACTATTATAAATTGTTTGTTTTAAATTTGAAAGTTTATTTAAAATAATTGATAACTTTTAATAATACTCAGTGGATATCATTATATACTATCAATGATTTAAAATATTAATTAAAAATTACAGTCAATTCTCGATTTAAGTAAATATTTGTTTTTAAAACTCAAATATCAATAAATATCTTCAGAAATCTTTTCAAAAATTCAATTTCATAGATATCATATAAATGATTAATTTGCAAGAAAGTTCCAAAATATCCTAGCTACTCTATTGACAAAAGATCATCCGGGAATGTTTCCATTGAAATATAAGTTTTTATGATAAGAATTACATAAAAGCGTGACTTCAAATTAAAATGAAATTAAGTGAATATTTACGTAATGACGAGATAAGTTTATACAGAAATCTTTCACCAGGGAAATCAATCAGAAGCCAAGATAAATATTAAATATATATTTATCTATGGACTGTATATACAACAAAAATAACAGCTTTTAGAATATATTTCATTATTTATTTGGTTATCTCGAAGTCAATTAAAGCAAAAAAAATTGTTTTTAAATAATTTTATCCAAAAATTCATTTATTGTTAAAACAAATAAACTTTTATGACTTGACTTTTCCGGGTATTCAATAGTTATGAAAACTCTGCATCAATAGCACAACCACTACAACTCATGTCATGAAATAAAGTGAAAGGAGTCGTTCTGGCGCTCAGAATCAACTCAATGATGAAAACCATAGAAACCTGATATCAATCATTGCCTACAGTTTTCTCTCAACAAACAGTGAAGCAGTTCTTGATTTTTGAATTTATTTAACACTTTTTTTTATAGGACTAACTTTTCTCTAATAGACTTTTTGTTTTTATTCCATCACTTTTTATACCACAAAATCTGGGATCTATTGCTGTCTTAAAGTCATGTGAGTCTCCAAAACACTTTTGTAGCGATAGAAACAAACTTTTATACCGATTATTATACCTAGTTTAACTTTACAATAATTTTACTTATATTTATATTTAATAAAACCTAAGTTAAAGTTGTGATTAGAGTCAAATATAGTTTGATTTATACAATCAATTATATTTATTAAGAACCATAGAATTAGGGTCGACTCGTGTGAGGCTTATATACACTTAATATTGAACACCGATTAATGTTTTTATCAAATGTCGTATAATTTTTTATAAGTTATACTTAATATGTATTAAAAGATTTCTATCACACACT
This sequence comes from Galumna obvia, assembly GCA_034695785.1. Taxonomy (NCBI): domain Eukaryota; kingdom Metazoa; phylum Arthropoda; class Arachnida; order Sarcoptiformes; family Galumnidae; genus Galumna; species Galumna obvia. The sequence goes on from JAQFZM010000697.1 coordinate 16,663, forward strand.
TAGAGGGTTAATATAATTAGCTTGATACATTTATTTATTAATAATGAATAAAATTATGAAGGTGGAAAATTTATTTGTTTATAATATTACGTTTAAGAATAGGAATTTCCATAGGAAGATAAGCTTTCAAATGGAACGTGCTAAAATTACCCATAGAAAATGTCCAAAAGAACATATATAAATATAAGCTTGTCATTATTTAGGGTAAATTTAATGAAAACATTATTCATAGAAAAAAGTTTCAATTGATTCATAAATATCTGTCTCAATGTATTCAGGGTTATTACCAGAGTCCTCAGAAAATCTATGAAGATTAAAGCTTTACTTTATTTAAAAGGAACGTGCTAAACCTTACAATAAATAATGAATCATAAAATTACTGAATTTATTGTAAAGTTTTCTATTGAGTCAAGTTTTTATAAATACGTTAATAATTGAAAAACAATTTTGAATCCTTCATAAAGATCTGTCTCAAAATTAATCAGGGTTGATTCACATTTATTAAAAGCCAATAATAAAATGCTTATCTAGTCATTGATATGCTAACGTACTTATTATCAAGCACATTTTTGCAAGCTTTAATACTAATCATCATAGATTTTCTGAGGACTCTGGTTATTACTAATCTATATAAGCCTTTAGTATACAAATGCATAAAAGGTCAATAAAATGCAAATTTATTTGTTATAAAGCTATCTATCATATAAATTATATATTTTGTACTATTGATGATTATGTTAACCAGAGATGGGTAATGGAGCAATCCTCAGGGAGTATTAATGGGATGGTATTTTAAAAGACGGTAATATTGCTTTCAAACTCATAAAGATACACTTTTAAAATGTTATATCTTGAATTCTAATCTAGTATACGAATTTAATTAGAAATTATGTAAAGTATTTTATCAAAATTAATGCCAAAAACTAAGAATATTTAACAAAAATAATCTTTTTTCAGAAAATTAAATCGGCAAAAATTTTACTTAAAACTGTAAATTTAACGTTTTTTTGTCATATTAAATAAGGTTTTCTTTCTTTTTCATAAAATTTACAAATTTTTACTTCTTTTTCCTTTAATTTTTATAGTTATCGACAATTTTTCTGAATATATTTTTTCTATTTTCCCTTTTTCTAGAGGGAGAACTTGACTTTTCGTTTCAAGGGGGTATTTTAAAATACCCCCTTTGCCCATCTTTGATGTTAAATATAGATAATAATTAATTTATATTAAATTATTTTATTTTATTCACCCATTTAAGTTAATTAGTTGGGGAGTTATAAATTATTTATCTAAATTTAGTCATTTTAAAAGCTATTTATTTATTTAGCTCTCAATTTAAAATTATTTTAGAATTAGCTAGAAGTATGGTCAATTGTAAACTTAGAAAATTGAATTATTGAAAAAATATCTATTTTTAGTGCAAAATACGCAAGTTTATTTTATACGTAAGTGCAATGTACTTGCTTATACCTTGTCAAATTGAATATATTCTTGGAAACCTTTCTAATAAATAGCTTAAGGCGTTTTCTAAGATTGATATAGAACTAAAAATAGCTTGATAAAAATATTCTTATAGTTCATTAAATTTATTGGATTTTAAATGTAATATTTTAATAAATAAAATATTATCATGCAAGATTTATGAGGTATTAAAAATTAGTATAATTAATAAAATTTTCCTTGATAATATTAAGTGAATTAAATCAATTCATTAAAACCTTTATAAAATCAAAGAAAATATAAAAGAAAAAAGTTTATCCAAATGTGTACAGTTGGTAAAAGTTGCATGATCATCTAATTAAAGTTATTCAATAGTAAAGTAAACAAAATCTAATGAATACAAAAATATTGAATATTATATAATATTAATAAAAAAATGAGGAAAATATTATATCAAAAGAGATAATTAGTAATAAATTATAGTCTAAGAAGAAAAGCATTCTATAGTGAAATTTTATCCGGGTATTCATTATTGAAAATACAAAATAAGTATTTCATATAAATCTATTCAAAATGATTTCATAAGTTTTCATATTTTTATTTAATTATTAGTTTTCTATTCATAGAAATAGTATTTCATTTTCATTAAATTACAGTTATTTGAGTCAAAAAAATCCCTTTCAATAGCTTTCAGGTTATAATCGGTTCAGTTCTTGTGATTTCTTGATTTCATTCACATTTTATGAAATATAAGACTAATTCCTAATAAAACATATTTCAAATTTTGTTGTAAAAGCTTTCAATAAAAGTAAAATACATTAAAGTATTAATAAAAGTATTTATACTTAAAATATGGTAAAATTGTTAACTATCTAGGCATTTTTGTAAAATTATTTGTGTTGCTATTTATTATTTAGTTATGCAAGATAATTTATCAAATTTTTCTTTGTTTAATCAATTTCTTTGTTTTCTTTAATTCAATTCAATTAAATGTTCTTGGTAATAATTATATTTTAGAAATCTAAGATATATTGTAAGTTGAAAATTGTTCTTTCTTCTAAGTTATTAATTGAAACAAAAACTGGTCTTAGCCGGTAAAAATAATCTTGGAACACTAATTTCTTAAATAAACAAGTGAAGTTTACAAAAAGGTTTAATATTTCAAGATATTAGGTTGCTTAAATATTTGAACTTGTACTTTTACTCAAATAGGAACTTTATTTAATTATAAATGACGTTTTCATATTTACCAAATTAATTTTTTAAATAATCAGCATGATAAAAATAAATTCAAATTTGAGATAAAGTATATTAAATTCTTATGAAGTTATTTTATTAGTGCTAGATAAAATAATTTAAATTATGATAATTAATTTGTACAAAAAATTCTATTTAAATAAAATCTATCATTTTCCTTTAAGCAAGGAAATTTTGCCTATTTTAATAACTCCTCTTATATTTTGCTCCAAGGTCAATATTAAAAGAAAAATATGTGTATGATATTGATTCAGCAAGGAACAATAGATTTTTTAAACAAAGATACTATAATCTGTCGCAGAATATTTAAATACACTTTACTTTTATCAAAGTTTTGACACTTTTAGGTAAACAAATTTTAAGACAAAAGAATAATATTTATTGAATTTTTCAAAATTGAATATTTATGTAAAAATATGAAAAATATGTTCAAAGAAAAATAAAACTTGCCATGGACCTATCAGTAACTCAATAATTTAATTCTTGGACATAAAATTACCATAAAAAAATAAAAATTAATGATATTTTTGTGATTATTTTCTTAATAATAAAAATAATTCCTTATTTACAAGATAATATTTTTTCTTGTTAAATCTTTTTTTTAATATAAATTATACAGATGACAATGATACATAATTATTTTTGTTTTATATTATTTAAATATTACATAACAATAAAATATTAATTTAAATCTCTTCAAGATAGATTTATTATGCTAATTAAAAATTATACCTTGATAGTATATACAATAAAGCAAAATTTGAATAATGTAATAAGCTTGATCAATTAATACTTGAAATATATCTTTATGGGCAATTATAATTATATAAAATATGTATATCAAAATTAAATGTATTAAATACATATTTAATAGACTTAAGCATGGTTAAATATTATTATAATTTTAAAGTTATTTCAAAAATTGAATAAAATTTATCTATATATTCACTAAACAACCATGCATAAATAAACTCTATATTAAAATATTTTAAGCCCAATCTGAAGCCTAACAACTGCTTTTATTAGAAAATTTTCATACATTTTAATATTAATAGTTCTGATATCGAATAAAAATTTTTAAATTATACAATGTTGCCATGATTATACTTTGTCATAAATAACTTATTCCTTGGTAATTTTCAAGAGGTCAAAAAGTAATTTTTTATTGTCAATTTAAATTAGAAATTTACTAAACAAGGTACTTCCATTTTAAATTATTGTAATATCCTAGTTATTTATTATTATTAAAATATTAGCAAGTTTGAAATAATATATTATAAAAGATTTTTATTTTAACCATTTAATTAATAAAAGTGAATTTTCTCTATCTAGTAATTTTCATAAAAATGAGACAGGTATCATCAAAAATTTTAATATATTAATGGGGTATGTAATTTAAAACAAAAATTTTAAATATTATCATGATCATTTAGAAATTACAATCAGGTAATAAAAAATTAATCTGTATAAATGTTCAAACTTACCATGTTAAAACCATTGATTGGAATAATTATATGAAAATAAGCTTACAATTGGAACGTGCGAGACTACCCATAGAAAATATCCAAGAGTAAATACAAAAATATAAGCTTGTCATTATTTAGGGTAAATTTATAGAAAACATTATTAAAAGAATAAAAATTTTCAGATGATTCATAAATATCGGTTTCAATTTATTCAGGGTTATTACTAACTAGGAAACCTCTCGGACAAGCTGATGGCTTTTGATAAAAAGAAGACCATGGTTAAATTCTTTATGAATAACTGATTCCGAATTTGAAATCAAAATTTGCGTATGGCCACTCTATCTATTAAAATATCATGGTCAGAATCTTTGATAGATTTTTAATTAAGCTTTCAAAAGATTTATAAATATTAAACTTTAGCAAGGTGAATAATAAAATTAAACTTTAATGAGTAAATAAATTTTACTACAAAAACTCTATTGATTTACATATGAGACTATTCATTAGTTGAATATTATTTTACATTATCAATGCTATTAAACAAGGTTTTTCAAATTAGCTAGAGTTTAAAGTTTTTGAAAGCTTTTCTAAAGCATTATTAAAAATCTTACGAAGATTCTGACCATGATATTTTAATAGATAGAATGGCCATACGCAAATTTAAAATTGTCAAAAATATGTAAACGTATTTGTTAGCAAACTATCTATCATATAATTATTCCTATCTTTGGTTAAAACCTTCATATTAAATAGATGTTCAATGATTAAAGAAACAGGGTCATTGATTGAAGATATTATATTTCAATAAAAAGAACAGGGTTATGATACTAGCAAGACTCCTTCTTCTTAATTTATATGATTATGGTCAGCGAACTGTCATTCTGTGCTCATTGTATTACTCTAATGAACTGTTCAGTCATGAAGTGAATACAATCAGCTAGTTTAGATTTCTGACAAAAATTCACAGTCAATTTTATTATATACCATAGAAAGACATAATGATACTGGTAAAATAAGATTTTAAATTCAATCTGAATTCGAGTAGGAGGACCTAGGTCATTAAAGCAAATAAGGTACTCTAAAATTCAATGATTAAATTCTTTGAATTATTTATAACTGAAAGCATCGATAAAATACAAAATAAATATTTAATAAAAAGTAATTCAATTAAATTGTTTATATTTTCAAAGTTTTTGTAAATAATAAAGTATTAATATGTATAAATATAATGTATTTAAGGTAAACAGATTTCAAGTTTTTGCCTAGAATGTCCATTTTCAAAGTTTTTTTTAAAAGAATATTTCTGAGCCAATGGCTCTGAATGTCTTGGGGTGAAACTGTTTTTTGAGAACCCACAGGCTGTTGCTGTGAAGGACACAACAGAAGAGAGAAAGCACTATTGTAAACTTGAATAGGGGAAATTGTATGAGCACCCCTATCAAGCAAGGTTTTAAGGTCCACCACAAATGGCTTTGCATGGATGCCGGTGGTGGAACGCCCTACCGCTCTAGCTTTTTCTAAGTTCTAAGTTTGTTTAGTTTGAGAACTAGATATATAAGCCTAATATTTATAACAAATACCCCTATTTGCTTTGGCAATAGTACATGTAACTATCTAATAGTGTAAAGTTCACCTATAATCGAGAGGAGAGTCCCTTAAACGGTGTATGTTATTATTCAAGATGTTCTCTTTGAACTATTTAATAATTTTGAGACAAAAATGAAATTAAATTCAAATTATATAAAATTAGAGATTAAAACTTTATTTGAGTGAAATCTTATTCTGTTTATAAAAATATTAGATTTCATTTCAAATTAATTTAAAAATTTTAAGTAATTTGACTCTTGACGTACTTATATTTCCATTTATTCTAGATTGAATTACTTAAGTAATTTTTTAAATCTTAAGTATTGGCTAGCTATTTGAGTAGCAAGGGCAATTTTTAAAATACATGCTTTTAAGTAAACTCAATTATATTAAAAAACAATTTAAAATCTCCATTGAATAGCAGGCTTAATTTTAAATATACTACTAATATTTTAACGTAAATATTCCCAGATGATATTAAGTTTGCATTTGCATTTTATGAAATATAACCTAGAACCAATTTAAAACGTTAAATTATTTTGAGTATTGTATTGTTTACAAAGTTCTTTGAAAATATTTTTAATATTTTGTTGTAAAAAAATAATCAGAAAAAAATAGTTTTCTCTTTTCCTTTACTCTAATTGTTTAACATTAGTGAGTAATTTACTTCTAGATAATAGATGTATAGCCAAGGTTTTAATTTAGCTAACATTATCATGTATTTTGTCTAGACAATATCTCTTAAATGTCAAATTTTTAGACGACAAGCAGATTAGTCTAGTTAATCTGATTTTATTTTAAATGAATTATTGTTTAACTACCTACTTTCCTTTTATTTAAGAACCACCTTGGTTATGTCACTGATAAGGCTTAGGCCACTTATGATGTAATTTGAAGCCAAAATAATACATTACTAGACTTAGTGTGAGATAAATATCATTAAAACAATGCTTTGTTTTACTCTATATATAAAATGAGTGGAAATTAAGAGCACAGAATAAATTCAATGTCAGTATTATCCGGGCATCGATTTATTCGCATTCCTATTATGATCATGGTAATAAGACCAATTATCATGGGTATTTGTCAAGCTTATTCAGAATTTAAATAAGGGGAAAATGTAGGTAATTAATTAAACTTAAGCCTAGATTATGTAAGTCCCCCTGAAAAATCCTGGGATCTTTTTTGCAGGCAAATTAATTATTAATACGCTTGAATAGAGGTGCCTGATTTAACTTCTAACATAGGCACTCTATTATAAAAGAGAAATCAGGCACCTCTATTTACTCGTATTAATAATTAATTTGCCTGCAAAAAAGGTCCCAGGATTTTCCAGTTGGACTTACTTAGCCTAGATGAATTTTTTGTTATATTATATCAAGGGAATATATTTGAAATGCTAATAGTTAATTTAAATAAATTTTTTATTCATGATTATTTCAAAATAATATAGTTACATGGTTAGTTTAAATTTTTACTTATAACCATTTATATTCGTACTTTAATTTGCTAGATTATTGTGCTTTCATTAAATAGAGTATTAATTTTCAAAAGAATAATTTCAATGAATACTAGTTTAATAGTTCTTATTATTTAAAAAGTAAGATGATCAAGGTATCATTATGATAAATTTACATTAAAAAGAAACTAGGAAAAATTAATTAAATTTTATGGTTTTTATTAAAATTTCATCAAAAATATAAAATTTTGTAACTTTAAACTTGATCTTATTAAAAGTTTTGATGATTAAATGTTTTTTTTGTAAATTGATCTTGCATATATTTACTAAAATGCGAGAAATTAATCTTCATCTAAAAATTTTGAATAAAATTTCATTTAAATTTAAATGAAAAGGAAATTTCGAAACATTTTAACATAATCTTGTATGTTTATAACCTAATGTCAAAACAAGCAAAGTTCATTATATTCAAATTGAAAGAGATAATCATCTACCGAAATTTAAAGACAAGCCTTTTATTAAGAAAATAAATTATAATAATTAGCTTGGTTGTTATTTAGGATATAATAAAATTGTTTTATTATAAAAATATTATTAATTAATATAGAAATAAATAATTATTATTAATCTATTTTATTGAATATTTTTATATATATTATTTTACCTAACACTTTTAATTAACTTAATATAATCATGTTGTGCAAAATTTATTTTTTAATCAAGTTGATTTTAATATAAAAAATCTTTATAATTAAAAAGATTATTTATAGAAATGTCATTTGAGTTAAATACTAAAATAGTATGAAATAAGAAATATGAACAAGTTATCCAAATAAAGAATATTTCAAGACCAAGATTATTAAGTTTCAGTTTATATATTAAAGGTTTTGTTTATTTAATAAATAAATTGTTATTTTCGTAAAAGATTTATAAAAGAAGATATTTTGTTTAATTTATTCATCAACACCTTGGTCATCATAAATTTTCACAATAAGAATTATAATAATAAAATAAAACAAAAAGGACACAAATGTTAAACCAGCTATTATTAAAACAAGGGTATTATGTTATAGATAATTTTTCCAATAATCTATAGTAAATAGAAATACAGCTGTTTATGGAATTATGCGATGTTTTTGTAGACAAAGGAAAGCCTAGTGTCAGAAATAATACTTTTTTGACTAATAAATTTATAGTAATAATGTAGTGTCTGATTCAATGTTGCTTTAATGTTACGTAACACAAACTGTGTTTTATAAATAAAATAAATAATATCTATTAAATATCTAAATATAATAATAATTAAAATAATAATTACAGTTTTATGCTTTAATTTAATCCGATAGTAATTTGCTATTCCTCCCAACAATACATTCAGTTATCAGTGCTTTGTTTTATTCATAGAATTCTATTTCATTCAATCGAATATCAAAGCATTCGATTCGTACGAAGGCTGACAGTTTTGTTGGGTTGAATAGCAAATTACAATCGGATGAAAAGCATTTTCACTTTCAACAATACGGATCAACATCAAATGTCATTCGGATTAAACTAAAGTAAATGTTCAGATAAATGTGTATAATGATTAAAAAATATATTATACTTAAATGGTTTTATGAAAAATTAACATCAATATTAATTAATTAAGAATTTAAATAAGATCCATAAAATAATTTTAATTGAAATTATTGTTATTTTTATTATTATTATTATTATTATTATTATCATTATCATTTAGCCAACTAAATAGAGTAGGGATGGAATCAATTACATTAACATTTTACCTTTTAATTGGTAAACAGCAATAACGAAGTATTGGATTTCACCCTTACTCTATTCTGCATAACTTGAAGGATTAATGAATCATTACTCTAAAATTAAGTGAGAAAGATAACTCAGACACTGGATAAGACACTAAACAAAAGACTTCATTATTTCCTCCAAAATGTTCTTATCTGTTCTCAAAATATTAGATAATTTTGGATATAACTGTATTTATGTAATTATATAAAATTTGTACGATAATAATTAAAAGCCATTTTTAAATTAAATGAATGTAAACAGAATTTGCATTTTTAATTGCTTTCCATGCTAAGTCTGATTAATTAAAGTCATAAGGCTAATATTTAAAGAATAAATTCTGTTTTAAAATCTAACTAATTATCTATTTTAAAGTTAAATTTATGCTAATTGTTCTAGGAAAAATATCCTAGGGTCATTTTAAACAACAATTAATTGTATTTGATAAAATCTGCATTAATAATTCAATGTCATTAACTCATTAGTGTGAGCAAGCTGATTTAGTATATTAGGATCAACTCTAAATAGATTATTAAAATATTCTATTAATTTATATTAATCAAGGTATTTTTCAAGATTAATTGAATCGAATAAACAAGTTTAATGACAGATATTTTAAAAATGAATTTAATTCTGATTTTATTTGGAATATTTTCAATAAAACCACTTATATTGAAAAAAAATTTTCATATATAAAATCGTTTTTATTGAAAAAATTTCATTCATTGGAAATGAAATATGATATACCCCTCAAATGACACTTTACTGTAAAGCCTCTAATTTGATTTCATTATATATCCGCTTCTTTTTTTAGAAAGAAAACTAATCCATGTATTTAACTACTAATCCATAACTTGTAATTAGTTTCATTAAAGGAGTAAATTAGAAGAGGAGAGAGAGAGAGAGAGAGAGAGAGAGAGAGAGAGAGAGAGAGAGAGAGAGAA
>JAQFZM010000698.1:0-26602 GCA_034695785.1 Galumna obvia
ATGGTCAAATCTCTATTATAAAGAGAAAGTACTGACCGATGAGTATAAATAATGTTCTCTAAATTTGAACTCTAAAGTACACAAATGATTTTAATCAAATAATAAGTAAATTTTAATTTAAAACATTTTTTCTAGGTATACTTTGTTCTTGATGATATTTTCAAGGGCGCACTTTGAAAGTTCCAATACTAGGTTTTATTCATTAATCTTTGAATACAATGAATAAAATTATTGAAGAAATCCTCTTATCCTTAAGAATTGTTTTTTTTGTCTTCATTTTCAACAAAATAGTATTCAAGCGATTGATTTTAATTTTCAGATACAAACATATGATCTAAAACATCATAAATTGATAGTACAATATATTTGCGAAATATTTAATGAAAAACACAAATAGTATAGCATTTAGAATCCCATAACAAAACAATTCAAATGTCATTCAAAAGTTTATATAAAATATTATGTCAAAACGAAAAGTCAACAAGTGTAAAATGACACCATTGTTAAAATTAATGAATTTATAAATAACCTGGTTAGGTCTAATTAACTTAAATGTGTTGAGAACCCCATACTTATAGTAATAATAGAATTAGAAATAAATCAAATAATGTCGGACACCATTGAAATACCCGACACAACCCATAGCTTTGAAAATTTGATCGTTTTCTCCATCACTTAATAATGTGATCAATCTTTGGAACACAAAAGTTAAGTGAATAACAAATATAATTAATAGATTATTAAAATGATTTCTTTTAGACTCTTAAAGTCTAAGTTTAATTAAATTAAGGGAATTATTTTCAATCAAAATTTATTACAAACTTATAAATTATAACTAGGGATAGGAACATTTAAAATGCGCGCTTAAACATATGAACAAGTAAAGATTTCAAATATAAATTATGTGAAACATTTATATAAAAACTATATAATGAATGAATGAATATTTTATTTACTTTTCCAGACATTATTGATAGTCATCGGTCAGTACTTTTTCAATATAATAGAGTTTTGACCATGAAACAATGTTTAGCAAGAGTGAATCATTTTCAATACAACTAATTATTAAAGGGTTTATTTTTTAATGAACTAGGTAATTATATTTAGGAGAAGTAAAAAAAGGCCCTCAAAAAGGGCCCCCAATTTCATTTGCTAATTATAATCTATTATTGACTTCTTTTTCATTTTGTTTGTTATTTCACTAAATAGTATTGTAATCAACAGTTGATAAAAAATTACTTTAAATATAAAAACTAAATAGTAAAGAAATTAAATAATTTACTTTTTTAAAAAATTTATCAAGATAAATTTAAATTTTTTTATAAATTTTTGATATGTTTAATAACTAGTAAATTTTAATATGATTAAAATAAAAAAATATATGGAATTTTGTTTTTGATAAAACCTTGAATTCTAATTGCAACTTGCAAGTTATTTCAGTAAAACAAAATGTCTGAAATTTTATAAGTTTAGAAAATAATTTGTTATCTTGTTTATTTTTTATTTTTTCAAATTAAACTCAGAAATTTCAGTGAATTATTATTAAAAAAATTACTAATTTTTGTAAAATTAATATTATTTAAATATAAAAATAAATAGTTTTACACAATTTTAGCTTACTCATTTATGTTTGAGTAATTGAGTTATTGACTCAATTTTTAATAATTTTAAAAGTTGTTAAAAGATTTGATATCATAATATCAAATAAACTTTAAAATGAAACCAAACATTTCATTGTGAATATCCCATATTATCCCATATTATCCCATATTAAGCCCTCCTCTACTCAGTTATAATATATTTTTAAAAATATATGAATTTAAATATTATGAATGCTTTTCATATTCAAAATAAGCGATAATATTAGCAGTCATAATGTATACAAGGTATTTGAAAAACTGGTTATCAGAATAAGTGAACGAATTTAAACTTGCAACAAAAATAATTAGGTATAAACTTTAGACCTAATTATTTTAGACCTAACTTTGGACTCTAAAGCATAGTTGGCTCCTATTGTGGCCTCTCTATGATTTGCAATGTTTTATATTATTTCAATTATTAAACAAATTGACATTTGACAAGTAAGCAACTTTTAGGTTATAAAGAATAATAATCTCTTTTATTTGTATAAATTTCATCAATATAAATCATGTCGATTTCAGAAAATTAAAGCTTATTTCAAAGGCTCAACCTTTATATTCTTAAATTATTGTTACAAAAATTAAAGAATATATATTTTTTAAAAGATTAAGACTATGTATATGTTATTTGAATTTTACAGTCAAAACAATCAAAACTAATTCCAAATCACTTGACCGTAAATTAAAATCATCAAGGTATTGAGAAACGCAATTGTAATCACTTCTATGCAAATGAAAATTTACTTAAAGCAAATGAAATTAAATTTTATCTAAAATGAGGTTAAATTTTAACTTTAAAATAAGTTTAAAGCAATTTCTTTATTTATACATTTGTGGAGATATGATTGCATGTGATTGGAATGGACTAATGGACACAATTTGAACACAAATTAGATTATTCACATTACTCACCGATTCATACAACTAAAGTCATGATGAAAAATTTATGAGCTTTATTACTAAAAGTGATCTTTATTTGCGTTGATGTGATTCCTATTTGCAGTCTCAATATTAGTAACCATTTTCATCAGAGCGATACTAATGGTCACCTTATTTGATGGTCACTTATTATAAAATATTGACTTTTTAATGAGTATTATTTTTAACTTCCAATGGGATTCCCATATATTTAATTTTAATATGAGAATCCTATTGAATCCCATTGAAAGAAATTTTAGGGAAACTTTCTAGGTAATTTTTGAAATGTAATTCTAAGTTTAAAGTTATATTTTGTTTAATGAAATAAAAGTCAAATGAAAGTCTATTTAGAATTTTACATTTCTTTGAAATTTTACTTTGAAATTGATATTCATTAACAAAAAAAAACTAAGTTTGGCAAAGTTTGCACAACAATTTAGAGCTAGGTAATAGTTCAAATTTTAACTCAAATTTCTATTAATGAGTCATTAATTAGTTTTTATTATGATTGCAAAAGACTTTGAAAATGATGATGCTAATTTTTATATTCATAAATTATTGTCAAGTAAACAAAATAATAGTTTTATGATTATAAATCATTTAGTAATTTTAAAATATAACTTATAATTAAGCTATTTTTAAAACTCTTTAAGTATCTTGCTAATAATTAAGAGGTAGAAAAAATCAATTCCTGAAATTTGCATTTGAATCAATAATTTTAGCATGATAATTTAAACTGTTCAAATTTTTTATATAATATTAAAAAAATTCAATTGATTAAAAATTTTGCAAGATAATTCAAATCTGTTAAATGGCAAATCAACAGTTCACAAACATATACCTTGTATAACTTACAAAAGGGATTTTTAATTGATTCCATTTAATTAAACTTACTTAAAATAAAAATTAGTAAGATAAGCTAAGAGGAGATAATTTATAAAAATTTATACTAGCACATGTGACATTTATAGCAATTTTTTAAACATAATGAAGAAAAGGGTATCTTAATATTCCACCAAAATCCTCAAAATCGTTCAATAAATAAATAATAAAACTTGCAATAAAACAAGTATTAATAATTAAATTTATTTTTATTATAGTTGAATTTGATTTAAAATATTAATTAATGAATTTTATTAAATGTAAAACAATAAGTGATAATTAAAATATGATTTAATTCTTAATTTAAATCACTGACGGAGAAAAAAATGTGGTTAAAATGAGTATCAAAAACCCGCATTTCTTTCCTGGTTTTCTAGTATTTTTTTTTTAAATATTTTTTTTAGTAAGACCCTTTCAAATTAAAGTGAACATGAAATTTATTTAAATTTCCGATAAAATAGCACTTATTTTTCAATAAAATGTTGTTAATAGAAATAAAGTTAAGGAAGATTTTATGATTTTATGGTTTTGTCTGCGATCTATCAAATAATTGTAAAATCGTAAAAATTATATTAAGTTATCTTAAATTCTTCCTATTTTGCACAGGTCCATTTTTAGTTACTTAAATTCATTTTTAGCCTAATTCTAGTTCTGTAATGATCTAGATTTGATATATTTTATAGAGAAGATTAAATTTATTACATGAAAGAAATTTTTTTATTTTACTCTAATGTTCACAAAAGTAAATTCTAGAAAAAAAGACCAAGTTCAACTTTGTATAATAATTTTTAAGTTTAATAGTAAGAGCTATGTTAAAGTGTAAGATGATTAAGGCAGTTGAATCATGGTTATTTTAGACTTTACCAAAATTTAGCCCCGAGTAAAGTCCAGTTTTGACAACAAATGAGAAACTCTAACAAAATTATGGAGAAAAGGGGGGAATTTCTATAATAATATTAGTCATATCTGATTGTCTTCATTCCAATTAAATACAGACCTAATCGACTATTTTTTTCAATTAAATCATTTTTTATTTAATTTTATTGTCTTTAATTACAAAATTATTCAAATGAAAAGTAATTTTTAAGTCACTAATTGTTATGATTTAAATTCTTAAAATACAAATCAAAAACAGAGTAATATTTTCAAATTTATTACATTAGATGAGTTTTTTTTTAATATATAAAAATGTTATCATTTAATTAGTATTTTAATAGAATTAAGTGGTTTAACTCTCATTTATAAAAAGTTACAAAACTTTATATTTTTAATAAACACATTTTACTGAAAGTTTTAATTGAAATTCTATTTAATTCAGAATAAAATTACGATTTTATCAATAAAATAATATTAAGATATAATAGAGTCCAGACCCGCTTTAAATCAACTCTCAATAAGTTAAGCCTAAGTTTAGTTCAATGGATTACTTTATGATCAAATTACTAGACTTCGAAACTCTCCTTTTATATATTATTTCCACTCGACTTAAGCAATGATAATAATGGATGAAAATCCCGGAAAACCCTTCTGAGATCGAGAATTTGGTCTTCCATTTTGAAAATCACTTCAAAAGGCAAAAGAGAAATTCTCTGCAAAGCAATTTACCCTGACAAATATATATTAATTATATCATTTTCGAAGATAAATTGAATTTTTTTAAATTTTATTTATAGTCTTTAAAATTGAGTTTTTAGACGTAAATATATAAAAGCCAACAGTTGTGTCCTTATAATGAAAGATTAAGAAACTGAATAACGTTTATAATTTAATATCCTCTAACGTAATTGTTACAAGATGTTTTTGTAAAATTATTATTTAATTTGTTAATAGAAATAAAGTTAAGAAAGATTTTATGGTTTTATGGTTTTTTCTGCGATTTTTCAAATAAATTATTTTCTTATCTCTTATTGATTGTATGAAATCTTATTAACCAGACATAATTACATGGCCATACCTGCCGGTCTTAGTGGAGGCTATTATTATTATTATTAGGTTAGGGTATTTTGGTCAGGCTCAGGGGCATATTAAGGGGTATTTTGATAATGAATAAAATTATTTTAAAACACTTAATTACTCATTTTAGGGTTTTTAATGCATTTTATCCAAAATACAGCAAAAACTAAGAATTTTCAACAGAATATATAATTTTCCTAAAATTTTTGGCACAAAAACTCCATTTAAAACTGCAATTTTGACAATTTTATATAATTTCCGTTTCTTCTTCAAAATTACAAATTTCTATCAATTTTTCTCTTAATTTTTTTTCACTTTATTATTATATATGACTTTTGGTTTTCTCAAAGGGGGGTATTTTTGAATATTGAGCCACTTATGCCTCTTCTTATGCCTCTTATTTACTAGAGATGTAAACAAGTGATGAGAGTTTACAAGTTGTTTGAAAAATGCAAAGAACTATTGAAAAAAGTAAAATTGTACTTGATAATATAATGATGAAAGTGTAAGTGCAGGATATGGTTGATATGATTAAAAATGTGGGCTCAACGCCAAAATCACTTTCGATAAGAAGAGATTTGAGTTAAATCGTCAAAAGAAAAGTAAAGACAATAATAAGTAAAATGAGTGAAACCATTAGCGTAGAGTCGGTTTATTTTTTAATCCTTTGTATATGTATTGAATTCTATGAAAATGACGTAATAATTACACTTTAAAACTCTGTACGAGTCGTCTATTATGAAAAATTTGAAGAAAAAAGCAACAAATAAGCAACGAGCAAGGTAAACCATTTGAATAATAAGCAAATAATTGAAGTCAAGGCTATAAAAAATTATGAAAAACAAATTTAGAGAATTCTAAACAAAAAACTGATATTTTAATCGATTAAATGTAGTCTAAAATAATTATTTAATTCTAATCTCTTCACTCTTTTATTATTATTTTAGAATTTATTCGTTTAAAACTTCGCTTAAAATTAATTGAAAATTAAGTTTTCAGAGAAGTTGAGGTAATTTTCAATTTTAGAAAATAAAATTCAAAATAAATATTTAGATATTTATACAAAAAAAACTGTGAATTAAATAAAGTCATCCATTAATGAGAAAAAATCCCTAAAATTCAAACGAAAAATTCTCAGAAAACTTTTTTTTGAAAATAATATTTCCTTTCGTTTGGATTTTAAATATTCAAATGGAAGTCTAATAAAAAAATTGTTGACTCAGAGCTCAGACTTGTTTCTAACTAATAGCTGAATGCCTTGAAAGCAGATTCAGAACTGAAAAAACAAAGAGAAAGAAAAATTCAATAAAGAAAAGCTTCCAATCGCTGAGAAGTCATGTGTTTTTAATAATTTAATATTAATTTTTAATATTTTATAGAGTTTTTATCCATCGATTATTATATGAGACAATTGTAAAATGATATGACGTCTGTCAGTACCCCTTCTTTACATTAAAACAATTAATGGACACTAAATTCAATTTAGATTTTAATTAGAAATCGTTGAATATAAGCTTATTTTGCATTTAAAGAATTTGCAAAATCTTTTAAATTTTGGCAAATTGTATCTTGCTTAAATTTGCTCTCAAAGTGGAATTAATTTAATAATAAACTTTTCGATTTGAAATTAACTAATTTTGAAAATTTTATTAAAATTATTAATATATGTATTATATATTGTTTTGAATCTACAGTATGGAAAGAAAATGCTTATACGCGACCGATAAGATAGCAGCAGCTTAAGGATTAAATAGATAACGGGTTTTTGTTATGTGCCCTCTCTAGTAGCGTATAAGCAATTCCTTTCCATACTGTATAAACAAATTATCAGAATTTTGTTCAAAAATGCCTTTAAATTTTAGAATAATTTTATGAAACTTTCAAAAAGATATTCAAATTTTTGTATGAAAACCTTTTTTCAGTCGAAATAATGCTTAGCTTTTCATCGACTTTTCAGTGTTAATAATAAACGATTTCTGTTTAATAGCAGTTCAACGATGAAAATGAATTCAATTTTTTTATCAATCATTTGATTCAAATATTATAAAAATATTGTTTCGATATTTTTCTGAAAATAAGCAAAAATATTAGTAAAAGAAAAGTTCAAACATTTAACAAAGTTTTTTCAATTACTCAATACTCAGATCAAACCTGTATTTCTCTGAACTTTATTTCTTTTATTATTCTTTTACTTTTGTTTTAAAATCAACTGATTTTAATGGGATTTCAGTTCAAATAAAAAAAAATTGTGATTAAGATTTGGGCTTTTGCTCACTCTTTCTCTTATTTTTTTCAAACTTTGTCTGTCTCTCAAACTCAACAAAAAGTGATTTAAGACGAAAAAATTTTTAGACTCTCTCTCTCTCTCTCTCTCACTCACTCACTCACTCACTCACTCTCTCCCTCTCCTCTCAGACGAATATTGTTTTGTTTTTGATTGCGTCTGCTTTTTAGTGAACACAAGTCTGAGTGAAGACTTAGTACTGAAATCGAGTGAAAGCGTTGAGAGTAAAGAGACTTTTATTTTTCATTCGGTTTTTTATTGATTACCAGAAAACATGAGAGCTCTGAGACTTTATAAGGGCTTTCCATCATTTAAAGTCAAAGAGTGTAGGGAAGGTCTACAGTACCGCAAGAGTTACTAATAAACATTATTTCCACAACTTTTATGTTTTCGTTTCCAAAATACTTAATAATCTGAGGAAATGTATGTTTTGTTCAAATATTCCCTTTTAATCGATAAAAAGATTATTTTAAAATTAGAATACAATCAGTAATTGTCAGTCAAATGAAAACATTATTCGAAAACTCGAAATAAAGTGAATAAAATATATTCTGGGAATCGTTTCCTTTCTGTGACATTGACTTAAGGGAAGCCATCGTCGTCTTCGTCAGCCATCTCTTTGGCGTATTCCAAGTCCTGTTGTTCTCTTTCTCTTCGATCCTATAAATTAAAATTAAATTAAACTTTAAGTAAAAATTTATTCATTAAATAATGTTTAAACAATTAAATGAAAAAATTGTAAAACAGATTATCTCCAAAATAAGAGCCAAAAGAGACAAAAATATAAACGAATTGTATGTATGAAAAGCTTTCGAAACTTAAGACATAATTCCAAACGAATCGATGATTAATATTCAAACTAAGCTTTAAATGGTTAGAGAATTGAAAAAATAATAAAACATTTGGGAGTTGTTATAAAGCATTTGAATAAAATATTGTGAATAAAAAAGTAGAGATTTGATCGGAGACTATATGTGAGACGAATAATAAAATTTTTGCAATAATTATAATGTAATACAAAAAATATTTAAATAGATGTTAATGAAAATGCAGTTAAGTTCACATAAAAACATTTCAATTGCTTTCAATGTATTGGTGTTTAATGTCCTTCTCTTTTATAATTTATAGACGCAATGAAAACAAATTAATATGAAATGAAATATCAGTTGAAGAGGACTGCATACCAACCAAAACAGTTAACTGTTCGGTAAAACTCTGAAACTAAGACCAAAAGCCTATAATAGTGTCTAAAGATATGAATAGCATTTAAATTCTTTTTGGTTTCAAATTGAAAAAAAAATGAGAAAACGCTTAAAAAAGATTAAAAGTTATGACTAAAGTCTGTCCAATAAGAAAAGCCGATTACCTCTAAAATATTCCCTACAATAGTCTACAAGTGTTTCAAACATAAATTGTCTGCTATTGAGAAAAGTGGGGAAAAATGCCGAAAGTGGGCCAAAACACCGAACAGATTGAAGTAAAACTTATGCTATTTTACACGAAATACATCTTCGCATTCAAATTAGTTTATGTCTGGATGTGAGTCAAAGAATCGTACAAAAACTTAGAGTCAGTCCAAGGACTCGGACTTTAAACTTCCGGCAATAATTATATGGTTGTTGTGACGGTCCTCTCTCTCTCTCTCTCTCTCTCTCTCTCTCTCTCTGCGCTCGTGTTAGAGCATAACGGAATGTGATTCGGGTTAAATTGGTGTGAATCAGTCTAGACTACAGACTATAGACAAATATCTCAACATTTATATCATTGAAATGTTTTTCTTTGGAATCGCAGACAAATGCAAACAAATGGAACTCGTTTTGCAAAAGTGACGGCAAAACCATTAAAATTAAAGCATATATTTATAGAATAGAATAAAGACAACAGAAAAGAGACAAACAAACAGACAAACCATTAATAATTATATTATGTTTATATTAAAAATAAGTTAAAATCAAAACATCAATAAAAAAGTATATCAATTGAGTGCCAATAAAAGCGAAAATAAATGAAAACAAAACTTAATTTTTTGTAATCGAATTCATTTCAAATTAATATTTTGAAGATTTAATTCATTCAAATTATGAAATGAAAACAAATTTAAAACATTAAATATTTTAAATATTTTATTAAACACTAAACCGTTTTTTTCATTTAATTCTAATTTTTCTGAATTTAAATAATTAAAATGAAAAACAATTCGTTAATAAACGACTAAATAATCATTGAATTAATCAATAAATTTATAAATATTTGAGACAAAGAGTTAAAGAAAGTTCCAAAAATCGTATTTTCAAGAAATTTCAAGAAAAGAGCAAAAACTGGAGGCAAACGATTAAAAACTGATTTATTCTTTTCTGAGGGAAACATAAATAAAAAATAAGGAAAAAATATTCGCAAAAAAATATTTGAGAGTTGAGTTTGGGTTCAATAAATTGTGCGAAACGGAAATGTAAAAAGTGAGCAAAAAATTGTTTTATTGGGCAGAGAGTAGAGTGCAATGACTGGAATGCCTTTTAATGCATAAACGCTGACAATAAATTTGATCAAAAAAATAAAGATTCTGAGCCTTTCATTAACTCAAAGAAATAAATTTTTTCTAAACATTTGCCAAATATTAACGTTTTTTCAATACCTCCGCGGATTCCAAGTCTTTGTTGTATGACTTTGGAGGAAATCTCATCGCTTTGACGGACTGGTTGTGTATATCTAAACAGAAAGCGATTCTTTGATGAAAAGCCGAGAGAGGCTCAGAAGTGCAGTAAACATCTGTAGTTTCTCGCGATTGCATATAACTCTTTTCGTGTTCGAGAGTGGCCTCAATCACTCCATCTCTGATCGCTTTGGCGGCGATATATTCAGCGTCTTCTGAATTGTCGAGTTGTAGTTTATTGGCCACATCTTTCAAATTAATGCGAGAATACGACAAATTAATCATTCGAACCCCTGTTTTGATTACATTGTGTCGAAGTCGTATAATAAGAGTATAGGTGTGATCCGATTGAAACTTAGGTCCAAAGTTTTCCAACACTTCATTAAATCGCTGCAAATTTCCAGTTCTCACCGCTTGAGTCAATTGAAAGTATGGGATCAGACAATGGCGGAGAGTTTGCTCACGAAAGAGTGCTCTGTCCGGAATGTCACCCAATAAGAGTTCGACAGTTATGGCTAATTTTTGGACGATTTGCTTAAATCCTAATGCCTTTAGTTGGGGAGCCTTTCGAATGGCCTGAAGAAGGTTTTTACGCGCCTCTGAATACTCCAATTGAATGGCTTTAATGCGACCCAAATAATAGAGAAATCGCGCGAATTCGTTATTAGCGGCGGCTTCGGGAAAGACTGACTTCGATACCAATTTAGATGCTTGCTCATACAAATTATAGTGAAGATATATACGTAACAAACAGTTTAGAAGCACTGCCTGTCCTTCAAAATCATTTCGAAGGGTTGCCGTTCGGAGTCGAGAGTGAAAGAAGCCTTTGATTTGATTTAATTGATTCGTTAATTCATAACATCTCATGTGATAGAAATAACATTTCGAGGCCAACAGATCCAGAGTTCGCCGGTTTTGGCGAATAATCTTTTGCATCAATTGATCCGAACATTTGAGAGCCTTTCCATTAAAAGACATAAAAGAAAATATAATTTTAAAGAAAAGAAAATAATATTTGTCTCACATTTTCATATCTCTCCAAATCAATCAAATATAAGAGGACTAACAAATGAAAATAAATATCCAGTTCTGGAAGAAGTGGTAAAGAAGTCGATTTAGTGCTCTTCGGTTTAGATGACTGTCCACTGGAATCGGTATCCATTAGTTCATCGATAAACGAAAGAAGAGATTCCTTTTGTTTGTTTGAATGCGTATAAAATCCATTAATTATTTTTCGCATAACTTTTGCATTTAATTTCTTTCTGGTTGTGGCCAACGATCGCAATACTCGTAACACAAAACGGGGCTCTTTTGAAGAGACAGACTTTTCAATTTGCCTTGCTTGTTCTCGCAACTCTTCAATTGTCAACGAATCCATGTCCACTACTTTCGATGGATTCGTCTCATTCTGTGTCGACTCACTCTCCACTGACTTCATCTCAACGTCTTCTAATTGTTCCTCACTTTTGGGTTTTTTAGTCATCGCTTCAATTGATGTCAAACTCTTGAAATGATTTGATTTAAATTAAAGTTAACTTAAATTTGAGTCAAAAACACAATTCAATAGTCAATGAATTTGCAGTTTTTCTCAAATAAATGTTAGAGTCGTTCATAAGAAACGTCTGAAAAGTTTAGTCCCCAAAAAGCAAAGGGAGAGAAGAAAAGAGAATTGAGGGCTCATTAAAGGGTCGTTCCCTTTACATCCCTTTATATCCCTTTATATCCCTTTATATCATTTCTGTTGTTTTGTGTTAACTATTGTTGAATAGACGTTATGTAAGCGATTAGTGTCGCCGTCGAGTGTCAACTAATGGCGAACTGAGAATCAATTCATAACAGATTTGAAAGCAATGAACAAATGTATGAATACGTGTCCTTTCGTACAACAAATCCACTCTTTTTTGAGTCTTTCGATCAAATGTTTTGACCTCTGATTATATCGAAAGCACTTCTCTTTTGATTTAAATCATTAAAAGCTAACAATTGTTCCGTTGATTCGCAAAAAATGAGTTTAGATTTAGTATTGCGTGAAAGTAGTGGTGAGACCACACCTAACAATGAGTCCTCTCTTAATGTCAACCAATCAAATGATGACAAACAGGATTTGGCGCTAACTCTGAATCAAACCAATAGTGATGTCAATACAAGCATCGGTTCGATTACTTCCAAAACTTCCAATGATATGAATTCTTCCAATACAAGAGATGTCTCCAAAGATATGTCAAAAGAGGAGAACCGACAAAACGATGGCACAAATAATTCTGAACGAAGAGAAGAAGTAAAGCGACGCAAAACCCGAAGAGCCCGCAAACGAAAGTGGCATCGATTTGATTACAGAAATAAGAAATGGTCGGAATCTACGGAACAGGAGGTCCGTCGACTTCATATGAAAGTTGTAGAACACGGACAGCCTTTGGCGCCATACAATACAACACAATTTATTATGAATGAACACAATTGTGACAAAGAAATAGACTTCGAATCATTTCGAAGAGGACTTCAACGCATCAAACGTTCTGAAGATAACGATCAGAGCGGAAGCGCTAACGATCCCAACGATGAAGACTTTTATAGTTCACCAGAAGACGAATCTGATTATCTTCAGCAACAGTTTCACGAAACATATGATAATATTCACGCCGAGAGGTTGTCATCAATGAATAAGAATGAATTGGTTCAGGAATACCTTCAACTCGAAGATCGCGTCGAAGATCTCGAAAAAAGATTGAAAGAGTCGACTAATGCACAGACTATCAAATCTCTATTGAGAACTAATAGTGAAGTGCAAACTGAACTGCAAACTGAACTGTGCTCTCAAGAACAGTCCGATACTGAAGCAAATGAACCGATGGTTACAGAATCTGATGGATATCAGCGCGAAATTAAAAGACTGTCCGAAGAGAATAAAGTATTGAAAAGTGATAACGAAAGGATGCGACGCATTATTAACGAATATCAGACATCATCTGATCCTCAAAAATGATTATCCGATCATATGTTGGAGAAGTGGTCCAAAGCCGACAAATGATGTCCTAAAGAAGGTTTTGATCCATCGTTTTGTAATTATGTTTTATATTTTAATTTGTGAGCATTTATTGTAATTATTTGAGAGAATGTCATCCTTTGAGACAATCTTTTCAGAGTTGTGTAGAATATTCTGTTTTATTATCCAAAACTGATCGCAATTATTGTTATTCTAATCCTTATTCTAATAAATTTTAATTTCATCTATAATTAGAACAAAAACTTAATTTTCATTTAGTAAACAATTTTTGTAAAATTTTTGTGGCAATACTTATGTCAATCTTTTTGACCAAAACTTTCCTTAATTTAAGTCATTTCAATAAAACTATTCCGCATTTCATTTGTTTTTAAATAGTGGACATCAAAAAAGGTTTCGTACTTAAACTTTATATTTTTGTCCAAATATTTCATTATTTAATCATTTAATAACATTTTCGAAAGAAAACCGATTAAAACCATATAAAATATAGGATATATTATACGATATCCCCAATTGTATCCCCAATTATGGCCATAACAACAAATTTGACCATTTCTACCAATTTTATTGGTTCCTATGAACTTAACAGGGTGTTATTAAGGCTATGACCAGACTAAGTCCGCTGCAAAATTATGTAGAATAGTATGAAAGCTTGTAAAAATTTGCTTGATAATAAGTGCATCTATATGGTCACTCCTTCGATACTGTGTAGTCGCCATGACCTTAATAATGCACTATTATGGTCACCATGATGCATGACTTTTGTTATGGCCATATGACTAATTGCGAGGGGGTAGGGTAAGTTATTTATAAAAATCATTAAAATAAGAGAATCGGTCAGTGAATGCAATTGGGAGTATAGGAGGGGTATAAGGAGTCGCCAAAATTCTTTAATAAAAATGCAATAAAAACTTATCCTTCATATTTGTCATAAATTTAGTTATACAGTATAACTTATACCCCTACATATTTAATTCAAATTCTAGAAATAATAAACTCATATTTCAATTGTTTGCATATTCTGTAATTTTTGGTTTAATTATTGTCTAATTTGTTGCCATCACTCGAATCAGTTCGAAAGTGAGCGACGATTAAATTCTAAAATATATTATTTAATTAATTTTCGTCACTTAATTAATGATTTCATATAAAATCATTTAAAATTTAAATAATAGTATATTATAATACAGATTGTTGTCGATAAGGTCAACTCATTTGGTCAGAGGAAAATGTTGACCATATCGGTTCGTTGACAATAAAAGTTCTATGTTAAAATTGAATAATTTCACTTATTTCTCCAAAGAGTGATAATTGTCTCAATCTTTTTGTCGCCATTTTATTAAAACACAAAAGAAATGATTCAATGCTTCACTTAATTATTAAAAGCTTTGACTAAAATACAGTTCAATAAAATATTGACCCAAACGCTACTTTTTATATGTAATACTATAGGTTTTGATAAACTTTTTGGTTGACAATAAACAACAGTTGACGATAAACGTTGACCTTAAGCGTACCTTTTAATTATTATTGTCTTTGACAGTGGGTTTTGGTTTTTCTAACTGATTGACCATAAGAGACAATTGACCTTATCGGGGGTTGACCATATCGACAACAATCTGTAATAGGAATTTGAACATAATACAACGTATAGGGAAAGGTCAAATATTAGTTTTATTTTAATGAGCTTGGTAATAGTATTTGAGAATACATATTTTGATTGCTACAAATCTACTACTTTTTCCGATTGTAAATTATACTCGAACTCATTATACGGGTAATAATTGAATGGATTACAACAGAAAGGGGTTATCGCTATTCTATGCTTTAGTATTAAAAGTAAAAAAACTGTTATTTTGCACCAAAACTTATTTGAGTAAAAACAAATATAACGAATAAATTTTATTAATTAAAAAATATTAAAAAGTTTTGGACCCCTTTTCATACGCTGTTCTGAAATGGATAACCCTTTTCTGCTCCAATCCATTCAATTGTTAATAATTTTAGCTTTTCTGTAGTAATCATTTCCCAAATTAAACACAATTTTTGTGATAATTTGATGACAATATATCAAACTTTAATTTTAATTACTTTTAGTACAAAGTTTTAATGTTTTGCCATTTATTAAGACATCATTTAAATAGAAAATAAATAAATAAATTTTATTTCTTTCATTTCTTTCATTTATCGATTAAAAGATTTTCCTCCGAATTCTGGTCACAATTCCGTAAAAAAGAGTTTATCTGAAATAAAACAAATTGAAAATCAGTTAAAAATTAAAATTAGAGTAAAGTTTTGTCGGTTTATATTTTTGTAATAAACAATTATTTGTATAACTTTTAAAAGAATATTTAGAAGAATAAACAATCAGAGGATTAAACATTAAAAGAAAAAATTAGTTAATAAATTCTAATAATTGGTTTAATTGAATTAAATTAGTACTTTACTGTCCATCCACTTTAACTAGATAGTTTTTGAAATGCATACAAAACCTTTGAGCAACAGTTTCTTCTGTTACAGAACTTCTTTATACGGTATGACTCATACCACTAACTATAGTATAAGGATATTCTCTCTATAAATACATGTATCGACGCTCTCTTTTTATCATTAATATAACGTTTTTAGCGTTCATTTGAAATGTGTCTCAATTTAAAGTGGATAAACAATAAATGAATTAACTCACGAGATCTGAATCACTGAAGAATAGATGCATTTTTCTCCAAATAAGAGAACGTAATCTTTCGATTCCTGTAAAACAGAAATGAGTGGAAACTGAGAAAAGCGAAAGTTTTGTTTAAATAAACCTTTTTGTCTATTATTTGCAAAATGTTGTTCCCATTCATCCAATAAAAGATTGGGATATAAGAGTTGATCGAAATATTTCAAATAATCGCGAGTTTTAATCGATGGAAATAATCGTTTAAAGTTTCCACATCTGGACAACTCATCCTCCGATTCAATCAATTGTCTGATGTCGTAATCAGTTAAATGATAGAGAAGTTCGTGGGTTTCAGAAAATAGGTTCTCTTCAAAAGTTGACTCAAACTTTTGGTGCTATAAATATAGATTTAATTAATGTAATTAATAAAATAATTATAATTAAATATAAAAACATTAATCCAATACTTTTAGCTTTTCTTCATTCGTTAAAATCGAAGAATAATAATAATAGTGACGATTAAAACAAATAAAATCAGCCAAAGGTTCAAATTTCTTGAAATTCGGAGGAATTTGATAACCATTTATGTTAAATATATCTTTAATTAAATTACTTTTAACGGCTGAATCTAACGGAGAATCAGAGCGAAGACTCGGAGAGATATTGATTTCAAGAATCCATGGCTTGTAATCGCTGTCTAACATTATATCAAAACCCAAGAGTTCGAAACAATTGTACCGACTCTTCACATTTTGTTCACATAATTTATAGACATGAGATTCACAACTAATTATTGTCTTAATTATAATGTCTTCAATCGAATCAGAGATTGATTCGACGTTAATATTTTTGGAAGAATTGCTTAAATATCTCCATAAAGTCTTAAGTGTCCACTTATTTCCCATTTGGCCGTTGATATCATTGTTAAGAACATAATTCAAGTGATTTTTATTGATACTATAATTAGTTATATGCATAAACTGATTACTGATATCTTCAATATTTTGTGAGTATTTATGAGATGCAAAGCGGACTAATCCGTCGTCGTATATATAAAGTCTTAGCGGAACTATTGATGTAATTAAGACATAAACCCGGAGATCAAACTTAGTTTCGTTGTGAAGAAGACACGGATTCGCTAAATATTTTTGAACGATAAGACTTGGCTTTACGTAATGTTTTAATTTAGTTCTACACGTTTTTGGGATTTCACTGAATTTACTAATGATTTGAATTCCCTGACCTCTGGCAGAGGCCGGAGGCTTAAGAATAAAAAGAGTTCCCTCTTCACAACTCGTCCAATACTTCTTCAATAGGTTCAAGTCTTGTGGTAAAACAAAAGTTGTCGGATGAAAATTTCCGAATACATGAAAGCCATGTTTGGCGGCCATAAGACGTAAATTTTGATACAATTTGTCTTTTCGGCCGAAATGAAAACTTCCCGGAAAGTGATTTACTTTTTGATAGTCTTTAAGAGATTTAAATTCATTAGACTTCATGTGTTTACACCAAATGGCGCTCCAATTCTTGTAAACCTTTTGGTTTTTATCTGATTTACAAATAATTAGTTTAAAATTAAATGAGATTTTTGTCAAAACCTTTTTGTAGACGAAATCCTGATTTAAGAACAATAGTCTTCATTGTATTCCCAGTAATCGTCGATAACTTCCATTTAAGATAAGGTTTTAGTTTGTTTGGTATCGAAGACACTAAACAATCAAACAATTAAACAATAATTCATTTTAAGTAAATAATTATAATTTCAAAATAAATTACTCGACTCTTCTTCTAATGCAAAATAAATTGTGGGCCAAACCATTGGAAAGAGTGACGGCTGAAGACATAATGGATCGTTGTTTGAGTCCATTAAACGGGGAAACGAATACTTCAGTTCTTTGTTTAATACATTTAGAGAGAAATTAATGACATTTTTAATTAAATTCTCATAATTTTCTTCAAACAATTCATTTGAGGCATCATTTGATTCAATTGTTTCACTCAAATCAGTACTCATTTCAGACAAAAATTAATTAAATATAAATAAAATAATTAAACTTTTTAGCGATTAATTGACACAAAAATAAATAATTTAAACTTAAATTTTAAACAATTAATTGATAGATAGAGAGAGAGAACTAACAAAAGACAAAAAATAGAAAAACCTTAAGTTATGTGATTTGAGCGCTCATTATATGAAAACACTGAATACTCTCTCAATTGATTCAAAGATTTCAAACCAATAGTGACAGTATTATTCACAAATGAAACTCATACTCACATTTAACTTAAGTTTGAGAAGTAATAGAATGTGTCTGAGTTTAAATCTCAAGCTTAACGCTATGGAGTTTTAAGTTTAAGTTTCATTTGTGAATAAGACTTGAGTTTGAACTCGAGTTTTGAGTCGGAACTCACACTTAAGTTTCATTTATGAGAACGACTGTAGTCTAAAGTAGAATCCGAAATACCTCTAAAAGTTATTAAATGAACAACTTAAGGTTGCAGGGGATGCAGAATAGGATAGGGGTCGAATCCATTGTTTACGTTTCCCCATTGGTTGAGAGCAATATTGTAATGGTTCGACCCCTACTCTATTCTGCATCCCCTGCAAACTTAAGTTGTTCACATAATAAATGAAAATTTTTTATTTCATGAATTAAATTTAGATTCTAAAATATTAGGGCTCGGAATATGTGTCAACACTATTACACTATTTGTCAAAAGTGTCGCCATCTCTTCATCTAATAAAGTGATATTTTAAAAGTGAACTATTTCAATTTTAAATTTTAAAAGAAGACAACTTTTTGAAAAAGAAATTGAATCCAATAAAAGATCATTTAATTTAACCCCACTCTCAGAGAGACAACAGTTGGCCATCGCTTTATTATTATCTGCCGATGACTCAAATGGTGAGTTCAGTGCATTCTTTCATTAAATTTATGGTTAAATAGTTTTAAAGTTTTTCACTTCAGTTGTTATTAACAGTAAATGAATTACAATTTATTCAAATCTAATAATTTATTTCCTAAAATCGATTGATTTTAAATACAATTTATAGAATTTTATCCTAATTTTGGTCTAATTTATAATTTTAGTCAAAATCTAAACAAATTTATTTAAAACATTCGTTTCGTAACAAATTGTTTGTAATTTATTTAAACAAAACTTATCATAAAAGTAATCAATCGATTCAATAGTGATTTGAGACCAAAAAACACATTTATTTGCTTTTAATTGGTTTTTGTTTTTTGGGTTTTAAAACCAAATAAAGTATTCCGACGCCAATCAAAGAAAGTGTTGCCAACGAAACATTTCTTCGCCCGAAATCCGTATAAGAATTAAAATATCGCGAAAATCCGGTAAACTTTGACTCATCGATTGAATCTCCGGCCATATCTTCTCATAAATAAACACATTTTCCCTTTAATTTAGTTTATTTTGAAGATATAACTCACCGAACCTTTTTGTCTGTGATTTGTCTTAAAGTTAGGATCAAATTTAAAATAATTCAATTGAATTGATATCAAAATAATAACACTTTTTATCCTTCAGTTTATTTAATGGTTTGAAAACAATCGAATCGATTAAAGTTATTCACAAATGTTTAGACAAATGTAAGGCGCATGTGTCCAACCATACACTACATACAGTACATACAGTAAACTCTCGGTAAATTGCAAATGCCCAACAGCTCCTCCCCTTTTACACAAATTAAGACTTTCATTAACTAAGACTAGATTTGTTATTGGGTAGTGTGTATTAAAAGTCGTAATTTGTGTAATAAGGGAGGAGCCGCTGGGCATTTGCAATTTACCGAGAGTTTATCTTATATTCATTTGTTCAAATAGCACATTACCTACAGGCTGGTATTATTTTCATATGAAATCATTAGATAAAGTTATTTATTTAATTGTATTGATTGTAATCGAAAAGTTATAAATAATTTAAGATTATTTACTCTTGCAATTAATATAACAATCGATTACAATCAATACAATTAAATAAATGATTTTATTGAATGATTTCATATCAAATAATATACGTAATGTGTTATTTGAAGGGATGAATATCATATATATTGACAATATGTGATAAAGCCCTTATACTGAGACTTTGCACTTTATTAGCTCCACCTAATCGTATACGAAAGGCTAAAAAATGCAAAGTCTCAGTATAAGGGCTTTATTCCACAAAATTAATGAGTTGACAATACATGTATATATAGAATGTATAGAAGATGGCACCTAAAACACCTAAAACACCTAAAAGCGTTTGTCTAACACTAACATTTGGATAATGGAATCAAACTCTAAGGATAACCCTTCAAACGAAACATTTAACAGTTGTGACCACAATTATACTTCAGTTGATTCTTCATTGATAATAACTGAGGAGTCGAGTCGAGGGCGTAAACGAAGAAAGAGTAACGATGGAAGTGTTTCCTCCAGTAATAGCGGTGTTTCCCCTCGAAGTGGTTCCGCTTCAAACTCTTCAAATTCTTCGAAAGATAACAATAAGAAACACCACAACCAGAGTTCACATCACCATCACCTGAACAAATCAAAAGATAGTAAAGACAAAACTAAGAAATCAATTGGATCTTCTTCTTCAGACAGCGATGGAATAGAAAATGTTGAGTGCGATAAAGAGTCCAACTCTAAGGATAACCCTTCAAACCCTTCAAACCCTTCAAACGCAACATTTAATGTGGTGTCCACCGAATCAAACGCTCCAAAAGTTCCGCCTTTAAGAATAATCTTACCTGCTAACTCTTCCAATACTACTTCTATATTGAACTCGAGTACCGCTTCGAGTAGTTCTCATTCTTCTTTAGCATCAAATGTGACGTCGAGCACATCTTCTTCGGCCACAAAATTTCCATATGTTGTGCCCTCAGAAGAATCGCTTCAAAGTGAAAGTGAAAGTGTGAGCGCTTCGGGAACTGTTGGCTCACAAAGAATAACGCGAAGTAGTCAAAGGGTGGCTCAGCTACAACAAAGTCAAAAGTCTAACAATTGTGTTGAACATCACAGCGATTCAGAAGATTTAACTCTTCATAGCTCTCAAACTGATTCACAACATCCGAGAAAACGCAAAATTAGGAACAATAATACAAATGACAATAAAAGTGTTGCAAACAATTCGAGTAATGCTTCGAATGGAGAGAATGATAACGACTCGTCGTCTTCGACTTCAAGCATTAATTTGAACCCTAAAGAAGTTTCTCAGTTCGCTTTACCGCAAACCAATTGCTATCAAATGTTTTTAAGTATTCGAAAAAATGTCGACAGAAAACGAAAGGAAATGTTTTCGGTTCCCCCGAAGGCTCCGCAAGGATTCAATGAATATCTTATAAACCGGTGCTCTTATATGTTAGCCAAGAATAATAATGATTCAAATAAAAGTAACGAAACCTCGTCTACCATTACAACCCGACCCACTGTAACTCCGCCTCCGGCCTCACTCACTGGTTCCCGAATGCACGACATATTTGTGGGACAGGAAAAAGAACGCCATAAACTAAAAGTTCAACATTTGATTGAACGCCAAAAATTGATATTATCATCGGAACAGGAAATACTTCGGGTTCACGGAAGAGCCGCCCGAGCGATGGCTAATCAAAGCGTTCCGTTTTCTGTCTGTTCTATACTTAAAGACGAAGAAATTTATAATATTTTCGAATCAGAGACCGAACAAAACGATGTTTCAAATCAAATAAAAAGTGAGAAAGGATTAAATGCCGGCACAACTGGTTTAAGTGCTAACAGAACCCGATATAATGGCAGACTTTTTTGTTCGTGGCTTCAGGACGTATCCGACAAATGGGAGAAAACTAAGAAAGTGATGCTTTTGCGACACCGAAAAGAATCTGAATCTTTATTTGCGATGCAAAGGCTTGAATGGGAGTGGAAACTAAAAGAGTTCGGGTTATGTGATCTTAAAACGAGTCCTAACATCGATGAGAAACTCGTCCCAAAAGTCTATGTCAGCGATCATTTTGAACTGTTTTGAATTGTTTTGAATTGTTTTGAATTCTCCGTTTGATTCACATTTTTGTTGTACTAACCATTCATTTAGTTTTTAATTTTAATTTTTTTATCCATTATTTTATTTTATTTTATTTTTTGATGATTTTATTGTTTTCCCCAAACCTTTGAAAGTGAAGAGAAGTGAAGTGACCCACACTTTGAATGAATTATTTAATTACAGTTTTAATATTTGATTTTAATCCGAATTACATTTACTGTTCATCTGTATTACTGTAATTGAAAATGTTTTTAATCCGATGGTAATTAACTATTTATCCCAACAATATTGTTAACCAACGAATCGAATGCTTTGATATTTGATTGAATGACATATAATTTTATGCATAAAACAAAGCGTTGAGAACTGAAAGGAATGTTTGGAACCAATAGTTTCTTACCATCCAATGAAAAGCATTTTCACTTTCAATAATAGGGATGAATAGCAAATGTAATTCGGATTAAAATGAAGTATAAAAACTGTAAAATATTCTTTAATCAAATTTTGTACTCAATTTTGGTCCAAATAAGTGATTGTTTGGTGTATTTCTTTGTCTTTTCCCCCAAAAAACAAATGAAATCAGACTTAATATCAAATTATCGTTTAATCGAATAAAACATTAAAATAAAAGTTTAATTAAAATTTAATATAAATTAATTGAAACACTTTTTACTTTTAAATTAATTTTAACGACTCTTTGATCGTATCTTTTTGTGTAACTCTGAGTCAAAATCTGATTAAATTATTAAAAATAATATAATTTCTACAAAATTTTAAATAATATTTGAATCTAAGAATTAGTTTCCAGTTTTAATGTCTTCTAAAAAATGAGTTAACTCTCGCTTTAATGATTCGTTACGTTCTTCCAATTGATCCAAATATTTGTCCAATTCGTCTAATTTGGTGTCCAATTGACTCAATTCTAAGATAATAATTAATTGAGTTTTTCATCAAAATATCAGATAATATACTAAACCTTGAATTGAATTTTCCATCTCTTGGACCTCATCTTCGCTCAAATCCTCCATTACTTGGACTTCATTTAAATTATCTTCTTTTTGGTCTTCACTTCTTTGGGTTTCTTTAGGATCTGGCGTTGAATTTGTCATTTGAATCAATTATAAGTTGTTTACAATTATCTCAATTACAACAAAATAATATTATTTTGTGTTTATTTTGTGTTTAATAATAATAATAATAATAATAATAATAATAAACAGCTCTTTATATAAACACTTATGTAGTGATGAACGCAAACTCGAGAGTCGAGACTCCAATATATAATGTATTGAAATTATTATTAGAAATGAATGTAAAAGAACTGAAGAACTCGTCTTTTGTTTGAATTCTCAGCAAATAATTGTTAAACAAATTAACGCTAAGAATAGATAAACAAAAAGACTAAAATTGGTTTTCATTAAAATTCTCTGAAGAATCGGCTGAAGAACTGAAATAAAGTCATACAAAAAGTTCCGATTTATTGACAAAAATAAAGTGAAATAATTCGCTGAAGAAATGTTTGGATTTAAAGAATTGGATGACTTGTTGTCAGTTGGGGTCAGTCGGAGACAAATCAGTTGAAATATTTCAGACAAATCTTAGAGTCGATTAACAAATCATATGAAATATTTTCGTTGTTTTTGGTTTCAATGAAAAGAATTTTGAAGTCTTTTAACTTTTAATAAGTTTTAGATAAGGGTTTGGTTAGGCTTAGGTTAGGGTTATATGGTTTAACTTAAATACAAAACTTTGAATTATGTAATAATTTTAATGTTTCCTTAAATACAACCCTTTTTGGAATAATTTTTATTAGAATTTAATATAAAATAAATAAACAAATAATAAATTTATACTAAATATTAATTAATATTAAATTGATTTAAACATTTATTTAAAATAAAACTTTAGTTTATTTTATAAAACATTGAATTAATTGAATGTAATTTCAATATAACATCAAATCTTTATTATCAGAACTTTTTGGTTCTTTAATTTTGTTGATATTCTTAGTAAACAAATCGTGTAAATTCATGTAATGATTGCGAATATCTGTTAATATGAGACAAATGTCTAAATAAAATCTTTGGTCGTATTCTTGAACTGCAATTCGGAAATCATTATTGTGTGGATATTTGGCCACTTTTACGATACGATCGCCTCTATTTTCATAATACGACTCAAATTTATCAAAATCTGAAAGAATTTCGTTTTCAATGTTTGTGAGCGCATCGATTGCCTCTCTTTGTATCTCAACTCCAAAATTGTTTCCGTCCTCTATCTTAGGAACCATTAAATTGAGGCCTAATTTCGTTAAAAGTATGTCTTCCGATAACTCAATCATTCGAGGCTTTAATTCTTCGATCATTTCTATTATCTCTTTATTGGATTCAATTCTTCCGTTTGGAAAGAGATGTGGTTTTACTATAATCAGTTCGTCATCAAATTCAACCAAATCTTTGTCCGTAATTTTATTATCACTTTTTGTTTGGGAGACATCACTGCATCTCAACTGAGACTTCGGTGGCGGAACCGGAATATTGATTTCTAACGGTTTTAGAGTATAATTTGGCGAAAATTTCTTTGAATTCGACAAAACATTTAAGTCTAATATCTTTTGAGGAAATTTCTTCAAAACCAGTTCTTCGGCGTCTTTTTTGACTTTTTCTTTAAATAAATCGATTTCTTTCTCTTTGTTCGACATTTTTGACGATTTGTTAACAAACAATAAATGCTTTAAAAAATCAAATTTAAAATCTGTTATCAAAAGAGCGCACAAAACAATTGATTAT
This sequence comes from Galumna obvia, assembly GCA_034695785.1. Taxonomy (NCBI): domain Eukaryota; kingdom Metazoa; phylum Arthropoda; class Arachnida; order Sarcoptiformes; family Galumnidae; genus Galumna; species Galumna obvia. Next base: position 24,807 of record JAQFZM010000698.1, read on the forward strand.
TAATTTTGAATTAACTCTATTAAAGACATAATAATATCTTTAGTTTTCGTTAAAAAAGTAATTTAAGATAAAATGTCATTTACTTTAAGTAAACTTTTGTCGAATATATCGACCCTTTCCTCGACTGAATCTATCATAGAATTGAGTCCAACATTAGATCCAGAATTAAAAGGATTCCTCAGAGGTTTTGCTTTTAAATTAAAACTTAATTCTAATATTATTTATATCTAAACAATAGACGGCTTTTTTCTGTCAACAATTATACTCTTTTTCCTCTATATATTGAAACTCATTTATTTGGTAATGATTTTATGTAACGTTTTATGGGCTGAAGACAAGGAAGAAGTGGCCAAATATCCGGGTCCTTGTAATCTGACCTGTGAAGTAATCCACGCAATTTTGATGATTTTAGGCATTTGTGTGGGAATTGCTTCGTGTTTATCAACATTTAGTACCGAATATAGACTAATCATGTCTACCATATATTTGACCGGAATCGCCGGTTCTCTTATCAGGGATTACATCGCAATGATCTCTATTTGTGATTCGAGTAAGAATTAAATCAATGTTTTTACTGAATTTTTTTAATAAAATAATTAATATTACAGAAGTTCACAACGAATACACTTTGGGTTTTGGCTTAATTTCTATGATAATAGTCATCAATGAGTGCTTATCCCTTACTATCGGCTGTTTTTACGCCTATTACTTGTTCTTTGACTGGAAGTACGAAAACAAAGACAAAAACATACAATTTCTTCCATAATAATGGTTTCGATGAACGACAACTAAATTAGGGCTTAATTTTAATATTTATTATTATTTTAAAAATGAATTTTTAAATAATTAATATATTTTACAAAATTCTTAGTTTCGAAAACATTTATATAATTATTATAATAATAATCAAAAGAATAGTCGAAATAAAGTGTATATCAAATTAAAAAATCGGATTTCATTTTGAAATAAAAATTAAATTAAATTATAGGAAAGTAAACGTAATAATGAATTAACGCTAAATATCGATAAATTTGTTTAAAATAGTGGTTAAGTGATTGAAATACACAATTGTTTCTATCAAAGTTTGTGTCAAAGTTGAAACTACATCGATTCCTACTAATTTGAACATGCTGATTATGAATTTGAAGGTCTTAAAAATCTATATCTTTTATGAGCTAAAAGTAATCAGTGAAAAAACTAAATTTTAAAACATTAATTTATATATGGATAAACAGTTTTATTATTAATTTTATGTAATAAAATTTATTATAAATTATAATATCTATTTTATTATAATTTATAATAAATAACTTTATATAATTTATTCTTTTATAAAATCTTGGTCAAATTGAATAAACAATACACTCAAAGATCGATCATATGAGGTAATCGGGTAATCAAAATTAGTTCATAACAACGGTCAGTTCATAAGATTGGTCATTTTAATATTATATGTAAAAATAATCAAGGAAAGCAAAATAATTCAATTTAATTATAAATATCAGTTAATTTCTATTGTTTAATTATTTAAAATAATTGTTAGTAATCTTATTTAGAATTTAAATTAATTTTTCATTAATTCAGGTTATATTTGAAGATTTTTTTAAATGTATTCATTGATCTCTATTATCACCACTTTTTTTCTATAATTTAAAGTTTTGGTAATTTTTTCCTGATATTTGTTAGAAATCAGTTTAAAAATATTTTATTCAAAAATACAGTTCTGTTCAATATATAGATTCAATTATTTCATTACTTCATACGATCGGTCATTAAAATGCATTAATTTTAGTAGT
>JAQFZM010000699.1:0-26584 GCA_034695785.1 Galumna obvia
CTCTTAACACTGATTTTTGGCTGATTTTTGAATTTTAAAGTAAAACTTTTCTTACTTTGGATCCCTTAAACCGTTAAATAAAGTGTGACTTCAATCTTTAAGTGTACACTTGACCAATGAAAGCAATGCACAAACAATAGAGTATTGCAGTGAAGCAATTTTTTGATTAGAATTTTCTCTTTAATGTAAGAAAATTTAAGTGTGAGTATGTTTGATAGGAACGGACTTAAAATTTTTCTCACTTTAAATAAAGTGAGAGTATTTTAAGTCTAAGTGTATATGGAAACACGGCATAAGAGTCCAGAGAGCGATTAACACGAAAACCAAATAATTGCAAGAACAGATTTAAAATAAAAGCATTTATTTAATAAACAAAAACTAAATATAAATAATAGAGAGTGACTGCCGGAACTACGGTCAGTCAGCTCTGGCCACAAAACAAATACCTCAGGTTTGAGCTAAGCAAACACTTAGGCCACTAAAATAAAACTGAACTTCAATTTACAAAAACATGTGCTTATATACAAAACTAGAACTCAATGCCTAAAACCTTTCCACACGTTGTATGAGTCACTTGACTCACACAACCTTGGTCATTGAGCCAGAGTGTGGTTACAGCGTACACCATATTGAAAATTAATCCTGGTCTCCAATTTCATGAATCCTTGAAACCACAAAAATAAACATTTCTGACTTAATTTATGGATATCACATATGAATTTAATGTAGGTTTTTATGCTGATCTAGAATATCAAGTTAAATTTTTAATCAGATTAATGGTTTTTAAAATATTCAAAAAAATGCATTTTTTAATATTTATAATCAAATAATTTTAAAAATTTTAATCACCTTTAAAAACAAATAAATAATAAGAATCAGCATAAGATTCTATATTCTATAAATGTCTTAAGTCTTATGTTTGAACAAGCTCATAATCTTTAATAAATTTAAAATGTTCGCCTAAAAAGTACCAAAATTTCAAAAATTTTCATTATTTACCCATGATGTTTTTTCAAAACTTATATTTGTAAAACAAAACTGGGGAGTTTTTATTTAAAATGCCTTTTACAGAATGGAAATTGATCAAGCCATCCTTGAGATATTCGTTGTCAAAGTGACGGAGTTAGTTATTTCCATTAGGTGTATGTTTGGCCCAAAGACGTAGAGATAGTTATTATCAGAGATATTTAGTTGACTGTAATCTCAGATGAGTTCACTTAATTAAGTCGACTCAAGAATATAAGTAATGGTTTTGATATCCTCACCGATCAAAATAAATGTCATTTTTAACATAATTTAGAATTTATTTAATCCGAACACGAATTCAAAACTTATTGCAAAATCACTTTTTCTTTATATTTGATCGAACTCTCATTTATTAGTGCTGTGCTCTCTTCCATTTAATGCTTGTTAATAGACCATCAAATCGGATCGGATCGGACAAGACATAGAGGTTAAAATATGGGTCTCGAACTGACTAATTCTCTGAAAATGTTGGATTAGACCTGACGTTAGCTGACCCTCACTTCTAAATATTTGTAATAATAGAGAATTTTACAAATTTTTTTTATAAGTAATTTTGTTTTCCAGTGAAATCTAACCACTATTTAATGCAATTATTAATATGTAATGAATTGTATTTCAATGCAATTATAATAATTAATAAAAAAATTAATAACAGAAAAACGAATGTAACGGCAATTTATTATTTATAAAATTTATATATAGGTATTATGGAAAACACTAACAGATAATGAAAATATATTATACATTTGTATTTTAAAAAATTGCAAAAAATGATAGTATCTGTAAAATTGAATCGTATAAAAGAATTTAAAAATGTCGGATCGGATCTGAAATTTGAAGACCGATTTCATCCTCTAATTGTTTCTTTCGATAATTTGTTCGCAATTTTCAAAGAAAATATTAGAAAACTTTTTCATTTGCGAAGTTCTTATATCTAAACTCTATTTGGATGACTGGCTGTCATTTGTGGAGTCTATTAGTGATCAGCCATTGGCGGTGTCTCCACTTCTTCTGATTTAATAAACAGTAATACAGTTATGACTCTCAGAATATTCTGTAAACACATTATTAGTCTTTTATTTGATTAGATCTCTATATTTGAGAAATGTAACAAAAATAACAAATTATTTCGAAATAAACCATAAAATGCTTTTAGTTTTACTATTTTAAAACCATTTTAGTTATATTTACAAATTGATTACTTAGTAATTATTACTAAAACATTTGAATTAAACTCTATTTATAATAATATCAAAAGATTTTCATCCATTAAATTGAAAACTCACTAAAGAAAACTTTAATTCTTATGAATAATTTATGAAAGGCTTAATAATAATAATTTTTTGTTATTTTTAAAATATTTTATTGAAATATAAAATTATTTATTAGTAATCAGTAATTACTAATTAGTAATCTTATATATACATTCAATATTTGATGTTTTGATATTTGATTTTGATTGAATCTTGTATATAGAAAATTAAAACTTAGAATATACCTTAAAATGGAGACACTATTCAGGTATTGGATATAATTATAGATATTTTTGTTATATCTGGAGATTTTTATAACCGGGAGTTTTACTCATATTTCTGATACAAATTTTAGATTAATTTTATCAAGCAAACTTAAACAAGATTAATTTTGTTCAATTCATTTTCCAATAGTTAATTGATTTTTTAATTAAATAATATTTCTGTTAATACATTTCACACCAGATTTCAAAAATTAATTAAATTCTCAGAAACTTATTGTTTTATAAATTAAACTCATTTTCAGAATATTAGCCCAAAGCGTTCTTTAGTTATATATTTTTTATTAAATGATCAAGTTACAAAACTAACAAAACAAAAATTTTATTCTTTAATAAAGAATAATTTAATGCAAAAATAATTATATTTTAGATCATAAATGAATTCAATTATTTGCATCATTTGTAGCGATAAAAACAATTTGCAAAAACTCTGATAAAATCTATTCTGAATACAAGTTGAATCATTTGGACTTTTTTTTGGGTTAAACTAAACTATACTATAGTATACTATAGTAATAATCTTTTAGATAAGAGAACTCCTGTCCGTTGTTTTACAAAATGAAGACAAGATTTTGATTCAATTAAAAGTGTAATTCAGTTGTTTTTAATTACAAAATTCTGTTTCGTTTAATTTAAAATCAAATTTCTTTATTAATTAATTAAATAATAAACAAATCGATATGATTATGAACTAGCTCATTTAATTATGTTAATTTAATGTTTTTATTAATACATTATAGAGTTTAAGCAAAAATAAAGCTCTTAATTATATTGAAATACCATGTTCACCTGATTTTTTTCGATAATCTCTTAGATATTCTTGGGCAATTCATTTAACTGAACTAGTTTATTTTGTGTGCAATATATTTAGAGCTTATTCTGTGCTTTTAAATTAAATAACAAACAATAAGTCTTTGCGATTAGAAATTGTTTTACACTATTTTTAATTCCAAACGAATCTCTATTTTAATTAAAATGTGAAATGTTTTGCGATAATACCAGAGATTAGATCTGTTTTGAAGCGTTTGTTGCAATTCATGGCAATGGACTCACTTTTGGACGCAATCGCTATTCATTCAATTCTTGTGATAAACTAAACAAATAGCGATAATAAGTTTTATAATATTCTCTTCAATAGTAATCAATTTGTTTTTATTACTTTTGTTCTCAATTTTATTATTTCTTCTTTAATCGACACAAAACTAGAGGTAAATAAATACTATTTTGTTAATCAAAATAAATTCTTTATTAAAATATTTGGATTATTATTAGTTCGTAGTTTTAAAATCATGAAAATATAATATTTTAATGATGAAGATATTAATACTTTAAATTGATCAAGGTGATTTGATTAATTTTCATAACAATTGCATAATTGTTATTATAAGACTTATTGATATATATATCAAACAATAATATAATGTTTAATCGCTTTTTTAGTAATAAAAATGTGAATAAATATCATAATATTAAATAACTTATTTGAATCATTTATTAAAATAGAATATGCATGATAATTATTAAAGGGGGCATATATTCAATGTAACGTTATTTAAATAACTGCTGTATTTTCATTTCAATCCTCCTTATAATACAACTAAACTTATTTAAAAAGTTTACTAGAAAATTTTATTTAATTCTCATCGAATCATGATAAATTGAGCATGCACTTTTACAGTATTTAGATATCGTGATCTTTTTGGGATTTTACTCATTAAATCAGTTAAAATATCCAAAGAAATGAGTAATGAATCGTTTAAATGGAATTTCCTGTAATGACTGTAATATCAGTTTTGTATTATTTTAAAAGTCGTCCCATTTTTTCATAAAATAATTATAGAATTAAATAAAAGTAATATTTGTTTATAATTTAATTTAAATGAATTCAAAGAGTGATATCTCTATCGTTATAGAAATGGGAAATAATCCCATAAATGATTAAAAAGCAGTAAAATCAGAGGTAAATACCTATCGCTCGGATACGAATCGTTTTTATAAAATTTGGTTCATTTATATTAAACTTTCATTTTTTAGATAATTTTAATGAATTTTTATTTATTCTTTTGACAGACTTTTGCCTCAAACACATCGAAATTATTTTTAAAAAGACCTCAAATCAAAAAAGGGTCACAAAATGGCAGAAAGAAGGCCACTATTTAAAAAGTTGACCAAGATCTTCGGCTCGACTTCTGCTCAAAGCAATTACAACTCGGAGACCGTCCGGGAAGGGGTCGACAGATCGGCAGCTCTCGACTCATTCAAAACTCATTGGTTTCAGGCCTTCGATATAATGAATAGAAAAGTGTTGTATGAAATCAATGCCGACGATATATCGTTTGTTGTTAACCATATCGACCAAATGGTCACTCTTTTGGTTCAGGAAAGTGAATATATTATACTAAATAAAGACAAACAAAGAGATTCGACTCCTATTTTGATGAGTCCACTCATGGATTTCCTTTTAATGGAATCAATTCTGGAAAAACTATTGAATTGGTCTGAAATGTGTGGCGAATGGCGAGAGATAATGATTTTGGAACAGTTAAAGCTCTACGAAATGATAATCAGTCAAATTTGTCACAATTCAGCTCTATTTCAAAGGCCGCTGACACGACCTCTTCTTAATCTTTTGTCGAGTTTTGTGGACAAAGTTTGTCACTTAGAGGTCGAGAAGAGACTCGTAGTACTTCTCAATACACTGTTTACGTGTTTGAGTCACAATTTAAAGCTATTGGAACTGTTTTTCTTAAGTGAACCGCTAATCGCTAGTCATTCGGAGACCAAATTCCTATTATTTTCGCTTTTGATACCATTCGTTCATCGCGACGGACCCGTTGGACAACAGGCGAGAGACGCCATTCTCTTATGTATGGCTCTCTCACGAAAAAATGATTCGATGGGAAAATTTGTGGCCGAAGAAACTGATTTCTGTCCAGTTTTGGCCACAGGACTCAGTGGTCTCTATTCATCACTACCTCGAAGACTTCTCACTAATTCAATTGTTTCCGATGATTGGCATCAGATCACAAGTGAAGACATACACGAAAATCCAGAATTGGAAGTCTTCTTGAATTCATTAGAATTTTGTAACGCTGTCGCACAAATAGCTCACCCTTTAGTTCAAAATCATTTACTCAATTATGTCTACAACGGATTTCTGGTGCCAGTGATCGGACCCGCTTTACATCAGGTATTCTATTATTTCTGTTTATTTAAATCTTTGATTTTGAGTCCAAAAATTAGAAATAGTTTTTTAAAAAGTATTCCCTTTTGATTACTCTATAATTGTTTTGTCGTTCATTCGCTTATGTGTTGACCATAAAGGAAGTGGTCGGAGTCCCGATCGACGAATTGGAAAAATTGCCAAAATATTCGGTTTGTATTCAATATATGTAATGCTTACCACTCTTCGCATGTTTCGCACAACTCATCCATTTTTCACATAAATTTTGGAGATTTGTTTCAATTACTGCATGTCTTATGTCTTATAATGTCTTATAAATATTAAACTACTTTTATATGAAAGTAATAATAATAATTAATTAACAGTTTTATGGCATTTGAATAAATTTCGGGTTTTTAATCGATAATTTTATTAACAAATTTTTACTAATTTTATTAATAACTTGTTTTAAAAATTTATAAATTATTTGTTACCACAGAATACGTTAGAAGAGATAATTGCGACCACAGCTTATTTCGATCTCTTTATTCGTACCATTTCTGAACCAAATCTACTAAAAGGTATTTATAATTATAACAAATATTTTATTATAAAATTTACACTAATTTTTATTTTAATTTTTGTTAAGTATTTCTTAAGTTCCTTTTCGTTGAGATATACGAAGAGGAGAGGATATTACAGACACTAATCACCAGAATTATGGCTAATTCTAAACTTAGTTTAATAACTTTAGTTTTATTTCGTTCATTAATGGAACTAAATTGTGAAGACCTGCTCTTAGAGCTGATTCTGAAATATTTAAAACGCGGCAAATATTTAATCGGAGGAATACAACACCAGAAATCAAAAATAATTGATTGCAATTGTCTGAGCGATTCCGCCCAAAACCTATTATCACTGATCCCTAAATGTTGTCTTTCATCGCATTTGAATTACATCAATAAAAGTGCAAAAAGCGATGGATTTGTTTTGATTGACAACAATAGTGACTCGATTTCACAAAATGGCTGCGAAAATGGCGAACAAAATTCACAAGAACTTCAGTGTCTTTTATTCAATTATTTGGATTATCTTCGAGACGCGAATGCAATCATTTCAAACTGCATTCGAGCGACCCGTTCCTGGAGTTGTAAATATGACGCTATTAGTTGTGAAAGGGTTGAAAATCACTTCGAAACAAACGGTTTTGTAAAAAATAGTGAAAATATTTGTGCCAATAATAGCAATGATTACCAATTTGTGCCTCAAACCAATGGAAAACAAGAAAATGAAGAAGAAAAAGAAGAAGAAGAAAGTTTACCTATCGGTCCATTTTTGCAAACATTATTCTCTCGTTTGGAAGCATTTTGTGAAAACGATGTCTTCACAAATCTTCAGTTGACTGGACTCATATCCCGAGTGGCGGCATATCCCCAACCATTGATTCGTTCGTTTCTATTAAATCCTTCGCTTGTCTTCCAGAATACGAGGGGTTTATCCACTATTTTGTTGGAAATAAGCAAAAAACTAAACCAAATGTCGGCTCAAATCAATAATTTTGGTGAATTGGTTGAAAAGGGAAGGCACTACTTCTATGTCCGCGAAAATAGAGTCGTTAACAGAAAACTCAGTATTTCAACGAAATTCGAAAATGAAATCTATAATAACGGCTATAATTCGAGACCCAATCGAAGTAATAGCATAACATCTATCAGTTCTTTAACAGTACCCGAAGGTATTATTAATGGAATATTAAATTATAATTTTAATAAAATATTTGATTTAAAGGCCGAAGAAAAAGCTTTAGAGAAGGTTTTAAAGATTTCTTCCGATCGACGCCCCGAACAATGCGTAGAAGCCATTCGTCTTCACTTTCACATCAGTCGACACCAATTCTTGAATCAGTTTCTGGTGGACGAGGCTATAGGTTTGTTACAAAACAATAAATTTAAAATAAATTTTTTTAAAACAAAAGATATTTCAAACCTATGGATACTCCGGAAGTGGCGATCGATGCCTATGAAAGCGAAGAAAATGAAAGGATCCGTAAAATAGTTTTGGCCACAATTATCTTCGAAGAATTTGTTCGCGAATTGTCTGCAATTTCTTATGAACACTTCATTCTGGATTATTCAGAGCCCATTTCCGCTCAGACTATTTCAGAGTCCAAAACAAAGTAGAGTTGAATCGTTTTGTGCCAATCGTTTCAAAGTTATTGTTTTCACAGATTTATTGTAAGTTATTTATGGTTTTATCATTTGTTTGCGAATAATATATTAATCTTAAGCTCAAAACACATATATTTGACTTATATATTGTATATAAGAAGTCAATTGGTTTCGGCCCCAATTCCTTTCCTTTCCTTCATTAGACGATCAGTTTTCTGATTAATGTCCAGTCAATACTTCGCACATAAAATGTATATAAGATTAAAGGAAAGAGTTTTTGTTGCAAATAATAGACTGAAATCCGAACAAAATTAGAGAACAAAAATTTATTCGAAAGGCTTTTAATGTAATATAAAAACTGAAAATAACTGCCCGAAACCCATTTTCTTAATAAACTAGAAATATTTATCATATACCAAGATCATTTAAACATTATTTCACTAACAATTATGTTAAGAAATCTTATTATATTTAAATTATCTTATCTTTAAATTTAAGATTTAAAACCATCTTTCAATGAATTAAATTTTAAAATATCTTACGTAATATTCTTCCCGCTTAAGATTTGCAAGGTGATTCTAAAACATGACTGGGTTTCGGGCAAATGTCCTTTTTTTAATTTTTTGTTTCCTCACTAATTATTTATTTTTATTTAAACTTTTATTAAATACAAAAAAAATATTTTTAATAATATATGAAATTTATGTTGAATTTTATAACTGATATACGATTTTATCAAATAAAGACTGTTTTTCTTTAGGAAATAAACTTTTAAAACTTCATAATCTATAATAAGTTTTAATGGTTAAGGATTTAATAGTTATGGGAATTACAATTCAGTAATGAATTGAAAATTAAGTTACTTTTATAAAATGGTTCAACTCTTATAACTCTTATAACTCATATGACTTCTATAAACTTAAGGTCTGTTTATTATCATTAATAACTTCAAACTTTTCTTTTGATTCTTTGTTTTGGTTTGAATTTTCCTTCAAATAAGTGCTGAAAACAATTCCTAAGAACAAAATCCATCCGATTTGAGTGTTTTGCTTAAATTTACGCCAACAGTTGTCACTGTCGTTGATATCTAGTGTTAATATTTGATGTAATAAATTGAGTCCAGTTATGGTAACCGAAGCATAGAATGGCCAACACTGAGACGAATTGATTCCAGTCATTACAAGACTAGAACACATTAAGAGAGAGAAGGCGGACAACCATTTGTTAGTATTTTCACCGAATTTTATTGCAGTTGATTTGACTCCAATGATGAGGTCATCCTTTTTGTCCTGATGTGCATATATTGTGTCGTAAATCATTGTCCAACAAATTCCCGACAAATAGAGGGGTATAACTGCTGACCAGTCCATTAAACCAGTCATTACTGCAGACCAGCCGAGAAGTGCCCCCCAATTAAAAGTCATCCCTAAAACGAGTTGAGGCCAATGACTAAATCTTTTCACTAATGGATAAGTAGTGACCAATAATAATGCAGAAGAACCCAAACCGATGGTATAGACATCAAATTGTAAAAGTATCAAAAGGCCTGATCCGATCAGTCCTCCTAAAAGAATGAAAGCATCGGTTATCGATAATTGGTTTGAGGCGAGGGGTCGGTGTTTAGTTCGTTCCACTCTTTTATCAAAATCTTTATCCCACATATCATTAACAACACAACCGGCGCCTCTCATCACAACAGAACCCAAACCAAAGAGTGTAAGTGTTGTGATTGAAGGCCAGTGCGATGACGGAGTGGCCAAAGCTATGCTCCAGAATGAGGGCCACATCAGAAGCTGAGCACCGGTCGGCTTATCTAAACGCATGAGTCGTGCAAAGGGTTGAGTATTTTTCGGTAATTTAGCGACACTTCTTTCGGCAAAAGACAATCGTTTCGATGAACTCAATGTCGATGTAATTCGCGATAAATTCAAAAAAAGACATTTCTCTCCTCTTTTACCCAATTTTGATATCAAACACGATTTCAAACTATTATTAATCATAAATATTGCGTTCATTTCATTTCAGTTAATTGTAATCATTTCTATTATTATTTATTATTACTTTAATCTTATTATTTGTGTCTCTTTTATTGTTTACATTTTTTTAATAACATTTTATTGAATTTCATATGATTTTGAAAAAGAGGTCACTTTCAGTGTCTTTTCGCTCAAATTTCTCGATGTTTTCATTAAATTTTATATTTATTTGTTTACTTTTTTCAGTATATAATCAAATGTTCGGTAAAAACAATTATTTTAATTAAAATTATTTTTAAAATAAAAACAAATGAAGCGTTTTATTGAAACCATTACGCAATGTCTTTACGTTATTTACGAACAGATATTTCTAAATGTCTCACAATTGGATCAATTGTTTTATTTATTTTACGTAATTTGTGAACGAATCAAAACAAATATAAACAAAAAAAACACAACACATGTTTTTAATGGATTTATTACACAAAAGGGCATAAGTTTTAAGTTAAAAGTTTTAACCAAAAGTTTTTAAAGTATTCCTTTGATATAATGGTTATAATTTATGGTTAATTAATACTTTACAAAAGACATGTATATCGTCGGGTCGATTCTCACAACACATTATTACATCTACTCTTTTTCAACACTTAATTTCAAATATAATTTCAATAAAAAAAGACTTTCTTTTTGTATTATTGTGTCAATTTTCAGACACCTTTTAGAGGCTTTAGAGGAGACTCGAACCGAACCCGACCTAAAGGGCGAGCGTTCTAACCGTTTGACGTTTGAACCACAAAACCACTTAAACCTTTCAAAGTGTTTAATTAAAACTTGTTCTCTAACTTAAGTTAAGACATAGAAATATTTGGTTTTATAAATTGTTGACATCTCTTATAAATAATACTTTCATTAATAATATAATGAATTAATTCTAAACTTCAGTTTTATTTGACTCAAAAAACACTTAATTTAAAGTAATTTAATTGACTTAAAGGAATTAATAAAAATAATTTTATTTTGAGATAATTTAAAACAAAATTTAAATAATTTATTTCCAAATTAAATCATAAAATTCGTCTTAAATTTAGAAATAATTTTTTAAACAATAATTAAATAAATCAAGAAATCAATAAAATATTATTAAAAGTAGTAATCGTTTGACAAAAATGTTTTGTTCACAAAATGTATTCATTTTAGATATTAAACAGAAAAACCAAATAATTATTAAATAAGTTTTGATTTTAGAAATTGTAATGAATTCGTGATTTCAATGAAATGATTAATAAAATGATTAGAAATAAGCGTTAATTTAAATCAATTAATTTACATTTTTTGCGAAATATTTTGATTGGAATGTCATTAACTTAACATTAAATTCAATTCAAATTTTAGGAAATATTTGCAAATTATTGTTTGTTTTCGACTAAATATATTTGACTCGATATTAATGACAGAATTATTCGATAAATTAATAAAAATAATAAAACTTACGCTAAATTAAAAGCAAATTAAAAAGATTACGATTAGATTCTGTCTGAGCAGTCGATCATATTTGAAGGCAATTTCTTTCGACGAGTTCTGACGTTTGTGTCCGAAAAACTGTAGCGAAACTTTTTATTTGTCTTCACTTTTGCCAAATCGACAAAAGCATTAAATGTTTTATTGGTTACGTTTCGGCACTCAATTAGAAATAGATTTTTAAGACGAGGGCACTGATTGATCACATTAATGGCAGAATCGTTGATATTAGGCAAACCCTTTAAATCTAAGTGTTCCAAATGGGAGAGAGAGCCCAACGCCTCGATTGCCGCTCCTGTAATCGTAGATATGATACCTGACTTTGAATGTAAATGAAATTTCTCTAAATTTGGACACAATTGTGGTATTCGTTTCAAAGAGTAATCAGTGAAATAGTTTTGAGACTTTTTCGTTTCATATCTGATGAATAGAGTTTTCAGACGATTCCCACAACCCTTAAGTATTTGAATTAGAGTCGAATCATTTAAACTAAAAGAATTGCAATCAAAGGCCAAATGTTTGAGATTTGATAGTTTTCCCATTAATTCATAAGTGCACTGTTGTTTAGAAATTATTGAATATCGGAGGACTTCCAACTCTTTGAATGTTGTAATCATTTCTAAAATTTCTTTTTGCGAAGGAATGAGAGTATAGGTACAGACATTCAATTCTTTCAGATGTTTTCCTTCGCCTTCACTTAAATTAGTCAAAATAGTCTTCAAAGGCTTAAAAATAGAAATCAAACATTAATTATAATTTAAATTAGATTTAATTGCAATTTGGTTGACATACAGGGGTCGCGTCATTCAGGTTTAGTGAAAGAGTTCTGAAGTTTGACTTAACGTGTCTTAAACAGACAGTAGAGACCGGATGACAGAAACTAAGACTTAGTTTTTCGAGTTTAGAGCATTTGTCGATTACACACGCGATACCGTTTTCAGTTACTTTACCGCAGCCACAGATATCCAGTTCTCTTAAATCTGGACATTTGGCCGACAAATTATACATTTCTTTATCTCCGACTTTGTCTAAAATAAATGATAATTAGAAGAGGAATGAATAGAATGGAAGTGTAAATACTTTGTCCCTGATTTGATTCTTTGGTGTAAAATCCGGGCATTTTGAACTTCTGTAGATTTGGACACTTCTGGATAACACTATTACACATTTGTTTGTTGAGGACCTGACTCTCTGTTTGGACAAACATTATAACCAAAGATAATAATAAGGGCTTACGTTTGGGGTTATAACCAAAAGTTGCGTCGACTGTAAACACCTTTTGAGCGATAAGTAATCGAGAGATCAAATGATGAAATTTTTTGTTCACTAAAAGAATAAATAGTTTTACAAATGAAGACAAATAAAGACATTTCTAACCGCTTTGTATCCGACACTTCTCTGCAATGGTTTCCAATTTATCGAAGATAAGAAGCAGACAGTCGTCCGGCAAATCATTGATTGTCAAAGAACTGGTCCGATGTGTGGACTCCATTGAGCCGGAAGTGTGTCCGGTATTTGATCTTCGCCTCAGATAGTAATACCGGTTCGGCATTTTTGTCACTGACTTCGTCACCGTTTGATTAGATATCTGGACATTAATTGGTGACAAATATTCACAATTCTGTGTTTCAAACAATCGATAATCGTTTGATTCGTTTTTGTCTTCAGTTTTAATGCGTTTCGAAGTCGACCGCAAATTATAAGTAATTTTTGAGACATCACTCCATTTGTTTCGCTCTCTTTTAGGCATTTCTTTAACCAATAATTTAAACCGATTTTTAAAATCAACTAAATTTGTGATCAAATTATGAAATAATAGACAATAATATGAAACAGTGATCACAACTTGTTTTTGTCTTTCAAACACTAAACTGTTTATTGAAGTAAAGCCTTAGTTTAACACTACTTTCAAAACAGTTTATCATATGATAAGTAGAGGTCAATACCGTTCCGTACAAAACATTTGAGTCATAATTTCTAAACACAATTCTAATCAAATCTAATTCCAAATCAATAAAAATTCGTATTAATATCTAATTTACATTTATTTTACTTTCAATTATTTTCTAAATATATTTTTTAAAAACTAATCATTTAATTCAATAATAAAATTGCAGTTATAGACCGATACCATTAACTAACCAATAGTGTTAATCATTTAAGAATGCCCTAGCTGCTAGCATATATTAAGTTTTATAAAATGGTTATAGATTGTGTTAACTAACTATTGTTAGGGTTAATCATATCTTAATCCCCGGTTTGGTTAACGATAACAGTTTTCGACTGTAAATCGAAGATAAAGTGGACATAAACTTAAACTTTAGAGAAGAACAGATATGATTACAAACTTTACTAATTCTCTGATATTTAGTCCAATATTTATAAGTCAACTCTTTTACCGATTATTTATTAAAATGTTTAAACAGAAGAGAAGATAATTTCATATAAAAACTTTTTAAGAATTAGAATACAATGATTTCTAAAAGTTATCTAGTTATAATCTCTTTAACAATTAACTGATATTTGGTTAATTGGAAGGTTAGTTATCATATGTCGGGTATTTCAAACATTTTATGCAATATTTGGTGCCTTTTGTCCCAAAAGTGGAACTTTTGATGTCCTCTTTTTAACGATTGTTTGCACAGAAGGCGACCAAAAAATAGACTAATTTTCCGGATTTTAATGAATTCTATAAAATAATATGAAATTAATTCGAAGAATAATTCATTCAATTTGTAGTCGACTTCAGTAACGATCGGTTCAAACGTTTATCGGGAAAAACTGAAAAAATGAATTCATTTATAATTTTATTAATATATTCTTCGATAAAATTTGTTGAAATTAAAGCCAATCCAACTGCGGATCAAAAGTTTATTCAAGATTTTGAACGATTTATGGATGCCTTTTGCGGTCAGTCCTCACTTTTTAGTACTTAAAAGAGTATTTCTAAACTTTTCATTACTTATTATAAGATTTATACATTGTTTTAGGTATACGTTATCTTATTTTGAATTAATTAAACTTAAAAACAAAAAGAAAAGTCAATTAATAAATAATTTCATAATTTCTAATCCATTGACTATTTTTTTGAAAACTTTTTAATTATTTAATAGTAAACGAAGACATTAGTCCTGAAATTTTAAGAAAATTGGATGAATGCGATTCTATTGTCTTCTCAAAAGAGGGCAAACAAATGGAAAACGAGTGTATGATTGAAGCGGCGCCCAAAGGGGCCACTGTTAACGACAGAAGAAGACTCTGGTGTACTGACCAAACCTATTATCAGAAGACTAGAAATTGTTATTCAAAAAAATTGGAGGCAAAGCATCAGAAGAGTGGCGGCGCCGGAGAACAGATATCAGAGGAACAGTTGAAAAATGATACCATTAGAGCAATGGTCGGTATTTCAGACAAATAAAACTTAAATTTGATTTTATTTTTTTCTGTTATCTTAAGGAATGCCGAAAACGTGTTTTCAAATTTTAAATTCAGATTTAAAACCTTTTTTCGCAATATTTGTGTTTTTCCTCATTTCGTTCAGAAAAAAAGTTTAATATTTAATCATATTTTTATATTTAATCATATTTTTGAACACCTGTTCAACAAAACAGAATTATTATGAAATATATGTCAAATTATATATTGTTTTATAAATGGGTCTCATTTCTAATTATTCTAAATATTGTATTATTGCAAGATTATAGTGAGACTCTTTTAATTGGCTAATAATTATAATTATATCAAATTTGTATCTATTCTTCAAAACTTATCATTTGATTCGCATTTAAAATATAATCAGATTTTCAATAAATTAGTTTTTCTTGTCTTTGATTTTTACATTTCGTAATCGAAATAATTTTTTATCAAAAATTTAGGAAATATTCAAAAAAAAGTTATCGAAAGCAATAAAAGAAGAAAATTGGGTTATATTTGAGTTATGTTTTTATTATTTTTTCGTTGATTAATGAAAGAATCAGTACTTTATCGACAGTCTTATTGATGTAATACTAAATTAACGGAACAGTCGATGAAATTTAAGTTCAAATTCCAAATTTAAACGACTATCACATGAAACCACTTCTATTCAAAAGAGGAGAAGAGAAGAGAAGAGAAGCCTTACTTATAATCTATTTGTAAATATTATTTTTTGTAACTAAAGATAATCTGACAAATCATTACATTTCCTTATAAATAGACTTTTTATTGAAGAAACAAAAATTATTTAAATATAATTTTATATAATAAATGAGTTTTTCGTGAAAAGTTATAAAAATGAGTACAAAATGACCTATCTCATTTTTAAATAACTCGTTTATATCAATATTCAAGAAATTTGGATAAACTTTAACTCATAATTAATCAAAAGATATGATTAGTTTACGTAACGATAATCCAAATTAAGTGGAGAGACATAAGACGTCTTAACATATGAAACATATCTTCCGCAATGAAAGGCATCTAAACCTGTACTCCTCTGACATCATTAGACCAAAGAATGCAAACTACAGTCAAACTTAGCTATAGCTTCAACTATTGGTCCAATATATTTATCTAATCTAATATATTAACGAAATTAAATCAAATCATTTTATATAAATTAAATTTTGTTAAATATGTGTGAAATTAACAGAAAATTTAGAGAAATTAAACTCAAAATAAATAATTCAAAGAATGGAGTGAATGTTATGACTCTCTGTTTGTCAAATAGTGTGTATAGTGTTGTCTAAAGTCGGAGTTGTTTTGTGCGCAACTGTTGTTACAGCTGTTTGTCATAAACTAGTTTATAGTTCACTCAAAAACTGATTAATAAATTAAAACTCAAATTACTTTAGTTTACATTTTGATGAGAACCCGATTTTGAAATTTTCTTGTTTTGTATGACATTGTATTGTATTTTATTTATTCGTTTCAATCAATTGACTACTTCTTAATCTTCATTTGTCTCTTCATTTGATCCGTTTTTAGAGTCAAAGGTCTAAAAATATGGCCACAAAAGGATTGTATGATATGTGTGTTATGATTGTGTCTAAAACTGATCTAATTGTCTACGAATCAAATTCTTTGAAATGTCTGCCAACACATGTCTTGTTTGATGTCTTATATCAGATGTCTATTAATGGAAATTATTATTATTTAGAGAATTATTTCATTGATTTGGAGATAATCTTCCGTTTCTTAACTGAACTCAAAGAGAGACGAAATGCAATGCATTATATGTTTCAGAGTCTTATGGACTTTGATTTGAAAATTGGACACAAAATTGTTAATAAATACAAGAATTTATGTCAACAAATGGAGGGTAAAAGTGGTGATATCTGTGCCATCACTAAACCCGAGAAAATGATGAAATTGAAGATCGGACAACAATTGGGGACATTTCTTAAGGAAAGCGGATGGTATGATCTCAGCAAAGATGTCTTCAGACAAACGATAAGTCTTTTTGATGAAACACATCTCAAGAATAACTCGAATGTCTTAAAAATGGTTTTTGAGTGCAATTGGAAACTACTATCAGTTCTCAATTCTTTCTGTTATTTTGAAGAAGCGATGACTCAAATGCGTGAAATTCAAGATATGATAGAAGAATATGATATGTCCTCCAAATCGATTCAATTTAACTTATCTCAAGTTTACGCAGAGTTCGCACAACTCTTCTTCTTTCAGAGTTATTACAACGAGTCTTATAAGTGGGCCATTAAATCAATTCAACATTTGAGTCCTCAAACACCGGTCCTAACAGTAATAGATGTGTACAGACAGGCGGCTAAAACTGCTGTCGTTAAACGAGAGTTCAAAAGAGCTGAAACTCTCATAAATCAGGCGATGATTTTATGTAAAGAAACGTTTGAAGTGACCGAAGAAAATAACAAATATGCGATTGGAGTGATTCACCTCAAATTGGCGGATGTCTTCCTTGACTATGGATTCTATCTTTTGAATGTCGATCTCATCAGTCATTCGGTTAAGTTATATGAAATGGCACTCGAAATACGTGAATATATTTTCGGCTTAAACGACAATAATGTCACAAATCTATTGATTGCTATGACTCACGAAGAGTTGGGTTACGCTTCATATGTCCACGAATACAGTTCCGGTAATTTCTTAAACGCTAGTTTTCATGCAAATAAAGCCATGAGTATTGTCCACCAATTGGTGCCCGAAAATCATCTTTTGTTGGCGTCGGCCAAAAGAGTTAAAGCGTTGATATTAGAAGAGATAGCAATAGATCACCATGATAAAGAAGAGGAACAACGTATGCTTATTCAGTCGCGAGAACTTCATTTATCGGCATTAGATATGGCCCGAAATGCTTTTGGAGAAGTGAACGTTCAAACGGCTAAACATTACGGAAATTTAGGCCGACTCTACCAATCAATGAAGAGGTACAGCGACGCCGAGAAAATGCATTTGAAGGCCATTCGTATTAAAGAGAGATTATTGGGTCCCAATGACTACGAAGTGAGTCTTTCTTTGGGTCATTTGGCGTCGCTTTACAATTACGATATGCAGTTATACGAAAAGGCAGAGAAACTGTATTTGCGGTCAATTAGTATTGGAATCCAATTGTTTGGCGTCGGTTATAGTGGACTCGAATATGATTATAGAGGTTTGTGTCGCGTATATTCTAATCTTGAAAACGAAGAACAACTTCACTATTATATGAATAAATTACACGACTGGAGACTTTTGAGAGACACAATTACCCGAACAGTTCGCGAATCGCCGCCAATCAAAGACTTGGATACTATGCAAAGACTATCACCAGAAGAAGTCATAGCTCTGATCGAAGTCCAGTCCAATTGATGGACCATTCGATTAGTGTTTACATTCAAAGTGTTTTTAACTTTAAATCATTTTCTATTTAAATTCACTTTTCGTTGAACTTATTATTAGATAAAAACTCTTTTAAAAGGACTTTAATCACAAAATAATTGTAGTTTAAGAGAAGAAAATTATTTAATTTTTGTTTCACTTATTATTTCATTTCATTTATGTATTGAAATCATTGTATAAATGATTAAAAAATGTAAATAATTAATGTTTTAAATTAAGGCATTTTCCGGAACTGTTGTTTAAATATATAAAAAATTTGTTTTATTCTAAACAAAACATTCGTCTGAAATAACACAAATGGTTTCATTTGAAAACTTTATCTTTTTTCGCGGCGATCCTTCACTGGAGTCTCTTTTTATATCACTTTTAGGAGTTTTGAATTTGTTCTGATCTTTAAGTATTTTAGACATAATTATAGGAGCGGTCGAATTATTGTTAGTCATTCTCTTCATTTGTTGTTTGTCTAATATTTGTGTCAATTTGTTTAACCAAAGTTTAAGATTATTTCCATCCTTTGCTTGAAGTGTAAAAGTGATGTCACGTATTGTTGAATAGACTCTAAAAACAAATTGTTTGCTATTATTAGAGGAACTGTTGAAAGTTCTGTTAAGAGAAGCACCAATTTTTATGTGATTTCCCGAATCAAATTGTAATTCTTCAATAAGAATGGGTTGTCTGTAGAGTACGAAAACATTTGTATCGTTAGGTCGGGTCAGAGCGAAACACGTGTCAAATAAAATGCATAAAAGTTTAGTCCCGCGAGAATTTCGAAGAGTTCCGCTACAGATAATGGCTTTCGCTTCAGACAAACACCGATTGGATTCACAGTTTGAGTCGAATTCAATTTTTTCAATCAATAGTTTACACTCTTCTTCTCCCATTCGATAATCAACTTTTGATATGATTTTTTCCATTAAAACAATCGCACATTCAATCGCTTTGGCATCAAAACTGTTTTCTGATGAGTATTTTCTGATCGATCGGAATAAAAGTGGATATTTCACTAAACGATTTCGAGGGACGTCCAGAAACGCCCACAAATCGAGGCGTCGACTAAACGGAGACTGAAGACAGCGCTGAAGGAAATCATTCATTCGTTTATCGCTTTTAATTTTAATTTCAAGTAATTGTTTAGCAGTTCTCTGATTCGCGCAATACTTCTCATAGACAACGAGTTGTGGCGTCCAATCGATAACTATTTGACCGACAGATCCAAAGATACCATTTTTATCGCGCGTTGACTCGAGTTGTGCCGCGAGTAAAGAGTGGACAGAATGTAAGGCATGTAAATCTCCAAATATCTGAAAGGCTTCGGTTTCATCGATGATCTCTAAGTGAATCAAAGAGTTTTGATACGTGGCTTCGATTAAACCCAAATCATAACACAAATCCATTTCTCCGGCCATTAACTCATATATCGCTTCTTGTCTTTTGTATTCTTGTGAACTCAATGAGTCTTTGAATTCAATCACCTTTTCTTGTGGTATACTTTCAATCCATAATTTGGAAGACTGTCGACAAAACATACGACTATTTGTCTGAAATGATGAAATCGGTGTCGAAATAATCTTATGAGTCATTAGTCTTTCATTTAATATTTGTGGCGAAGAAATCGATGGTCGCATTCGTTGTCCATCTATTTGATCCTCTTTTTCTTTGGCCTCTAATTCTTGATTCAGATTCTTAGGTGAAAGAACTGAACTCTTATTTCGAGTTAATTTGGTTGAAGTCAAAAATCTTCTCATTTTCTTAAAAGTATTTGATTTCATTGAATTTAATGAAAACGTCGACGAAATCGTAATATTATTTAAACTCATAAATGAGTTTTGGTTTACATTTGATTTGTTTAAATCGCGTCCTTTCAGACCAATCTTAAGACCAAAAGTTTATCAAATCATTGATTAAATTAATATCATTTCATATAAATATAAATAAATAGTTAAAAAAGTTTTCTTACCATTGATTTGAATTTATTAAAATTATTTGTTTCGGACATAATTTTATATTAAATAATTAAATATCAAAAATAAAATTTTGTAAATAATAATCAAAATATAATCACTGATAAGATATCATTAAATTAAATAAAACGTAAACAAAAAAACATTTTTTTGATAACAATTTTTAAATTTTGAATTTAGTGTTCACCCAATACAATACAAACACATTTCTCAAATGCCTTTCTATTGGTAAAGGGATGGTAAGGCATGGCTTCCCTTCACTACTCTTATATAATTGGCTTCAATGAATAGAGTGACCACTTTTTTTATTCATAAAAATTCTTCATTTTTGTAATTATTTATAAATTTTTGAGAAAATCAATATATTTGTAAGAATATAATATAATTTTGTTTTATATAATCATAACTTTTTATACTTAAGTCAATGATTTTTTTGAGTATTTAATAAGTTTTGTTTAATTCAGAGGTGTTGTCACCTTATAATTAATAACTCTTCGCTAAAGAACTGTTGGTTGTCTTCTTGGCAATAATTATCATTAGCTGACCTTAACATTTGTTTGGAAACAGTCACTACTCTTTTGTGAGAAAATTCTTATCGCGAATTAGTTTTTCTCAGATTATTATTCGTTAAGAGAGTAATAGCTCTACAATAAACCATTAAATCTGAATATACCTCTATATTTGTAAACTTATGAAATAAAGCCCTTTCCCTAATCCCTGAGTATTTTCTTTAGTTTTCATTTTTATCAAAAAACTTTTCTGTCTGATAGTCAGATGTCAATCCCAACTACTTTATAGACTGAGAGGCTTTACTGTAATTTCAGTTAAGGATAGCGTGATATTGGTTTGTTCAAAGTTACAAGGTTATATTGACGAGTATTTTGATTGTTCTTATGTTAGCATTAATTGAATTTTGATAACAAATTTTCAAAAGTTTATAATTTCCTGCGTTTAAAAAATGAGCTCTTATTTAATTTTTTTCAAATTTAGTCTCAACTGAAAAAGTTTTAATGAATTAAATTATAATTATTAATCAAATTAACAAGTTTATTACCATGTTTATATGCAATATTTATAGCCTTGTTTATTAACTTTTCATTATTTTTTCTATGAATATAATTTACAAAATTCTTTATAAATAGTATTTTCCAGGAAAGTTTAACACATGTTTACAATAATTATCAATTAGTTCAAAGACCAATTAACATCTTGATCCGTTTTAAAAATTTCTAAATAAATATGAAACAATATAAACAAGGTGCAAATATTTAATTGATGATTTCTGATCAGATGACAGTCTAACAAACAAAGGCTTTATTTATATCTTAATGAAAATCCGTAATAACTGAAGCCTTTGAATATCAATAATCAAAAACTTATCAAAAGATCCAAAAGTCAAGTATTGATTCAAATGTTTTATTATTTGTAAATCATTAATACCTTTCGCGTGGCTCACACTCTGCCTATGCCTTTGACTTTTCCCTCTTTCCAACCGCTGCTAAGCGTGCGCTCATTTATCAGTTATTTTGCAATTCTATGAATTTTTAAATGGGACAAAAAATATTGCCTTGCTTTTTTTGATGCTAACACACTTAGATAAGGAATTAAAAAGAAAAATGATCTAATTAATATTACTTATTTCAATATATTCTTAGTATTCATAGCCTATGAATAAAGTAATTTAACTAAAACTAAAACATAAATAATTTGTTGTATCAAACTTTAATCAGAGACTGAGTGGAGGTCTTATAACTTCAATAATTTTTTTGATAATTTTATTTAAAAATGATATCACTATTGAAGTGCTTTTTTGCTTATAATGTTTAAACCAATCCTCTGACTGTCACATGAAATTCACAAAATATCAATTTAAATAAATGTTGTCAAAGTAACCAAGGTGCTCTTTGTTTTATTTTTTGTTTATTTTTATATTGTTTTTATCTTTTTTTAGGAAATATTTGTTTCCCTTAAAATCTGATATAATCGGTAAATATGAAGAGTTTTAATAACATAAGATTCCCATTGAATTACACAACAGTTGTGGCCATTAAATAATATTTTAAACACTTGTTTAGTAAAAAATTATAAAAGTGTTTCAAAATTACCATTAATTAGTTCTTCGGATAATGTAATAATATAAGACCAGTCATCTATTTCTTTTTCTCAAAGATTGAGTCATAAAAATCTATTAGAATATGAAAAAAATATCAGACTTTAAAAAAATTAAAATTCTATCATAAAATCTATTATATAATATTTTTAATATAAAATTAATAAATAAAATTAGCCATCATTTGGTTACAAATTATATTTTGATAAGTAATGATGAATAAGAAAAATGTTTGGTTAAAGTCATTAATATTTTATCCTTTTTTTAGAATCAATAAGTTATAATTTATGACATATAAATATTGACAAAAATTGGATAATATTAATTATTAATACAGTAAAACCTCTATATCTAAATACCTTTATATCCAAAATATCTCATAACTCAACTGAGAAAATCGAAACACATAACTTATGGAAAACCTGTATTACTAAGTAAATCACTAATTTTCTACAATTTATTGCTATTTTGGAAATTGTAATAATAACTATATTATATCAAAATGTATGTGTTTTTAAAGTTAACTAATGTTCTAAAAAAATCAAAAAAGTCTAAAGAATTGCATTTTAAAATAAATAGTATTCAAATATTGATAATATTAGTGTATAGTTTAACCAAAATCAACTTTTAAGAAAATTAAAAAGTTTATGAGAATTATATGATTAAAAAAATTGATCGAATTTCAAGACAAAAGCATTAAAAAGTGTAATTATGAGCGAATCAATGAATTGGTCATCAAATTTATTCAGTCATTCAGAGAATGTTTAATCTTAAATCAGGTAAAGAATGTTTTGGTTAACTTTAAAACAGAAAACCTTTAATTCAGAGCAATAGATGATTATTTTAAAAGAAATAACTGATTATTAAACAATAATTTAATTTATAATCATTTGAAATACCACAACATATGTTATTTTATATCTCGTCTAACCTCTATATGTCGACCTTTTTTCTATTTTCCGACTCGGGTTTAGTTATAGAGGTTTTACTATATTTTGAAAATTATTTTATAACTCAATTTTATAACTAAATATATGGAATAATCCTTAAATATTATATTAATTGATACTATATTTTCAACAAAATTATGTTTAAATATAATTTAGTTTATTGTTATTATTACTTCCCATTAAATG
The DNA here is from genome assembly GCA_034695785.1 of Galumna obvia. Taxonomy (NCBI): domain Eukaryota; kingdom Metazoa; phylum Arthropoda; class Arachnida; order Sarcoptiformes; family Galumnidae; genus Galumna; species Galumna obvia. The sequence continues at coordinate 23,430 of JAQFZM010000699.1, forward strand.
TTTATAAACTGTTGCTATACTTATTGTGGAAATGTGAAAGAATTTTATGTTATTTAATTAACCAGGAACTTAGAATGAGGTTGCATCAAATTCACTTTAAAAACAAAAGATTTTGATGCTATAATTAATGGTATAATTAATCGTTCAGTTTTCTAATCAAAATTAAATAATGTTTTTCAAATATTAAACTTAATTTCCAAATAATAGAATGAATCATTATGTTGATGTTAGTTCTTGTTAATTGTAAGCCAATCACTGATTGGTTATTCACTTTTATATCAATTCTCAAATCTTCAATTCTCGGTATAAAACACGGAATTCACACAACTATTGTATACTTAATAGAATTCTCTTCAATAAGTGATAAGAATTTAGTATAAAATTAAACTTATTTTAACGTTAGTTAATGTTATCCAAAAGTTTTTATTAAAAATGAATAACAAATCGTATGATATGAACAATTGTCCGGATGACTGTCCCAATATTCCTATTAAAGGGCAAACATTAAAAAAGCTTTCGTGGAAAACAAAATTGTTTTTCAGTTTTGGTCACATTTACAATGACTTATGCGCTTCCATTTGGTTTTCTTATACTCTTATATTCTTTCAAATGGAATTGAGTGGTACTATCGCCAGTGGTTTACTAATGTTGGGTCAGGTCGCAGATGCTTTGGCCACACCTTTTGTTGGGTAAGAATTTCCATTTTCTATAAAATATTTAAAATTTTGTTTTATATTTAATATTAAATATGTTTTAATAGATTTCAATCGGACCGAAACACTAGGAGTCAATTCCTTTGCAGATATGGAAAAAGAAAGTCTTGGCATTTATTGGGAACTGTTTTAGTTTCTGTCAGTTTTCCATTCATTTTCAATAAATGTATTTCTTGTGAAAATTCATCAGAAATAACGCGAATAATATATTATTCTTTCTTTATTATATTATTCCAATTTGGATGGGTCAGTTAACTTTTCATACATAACTTGTGATATATTTTCATAATTTATAAATTGTAGGCAGCGGTACAGGTGGGACACGTCTCTCTTATCTGTGATTTGAGTACAAATTCCAAAGAAAGAGTAACTTTAAATGCTTACAGGTATGGGTATTCACTCTTTGATTATATCTTAGAAAACAATTAATGATTTGATTTGTGTTAAGACAAGCGGCAACCGTTGCCTCTTCTATCTGTGTCTATACTATCGCGTGGTTTGAGTTAAGTAAAGAAGAAGACTCTCCTATCAGTAAAAAGAATTCAGGAGTTTTTACGGTATGTCTTATATTAGAAAAAATTATTTTTTATAATAACTTTGAAATTAAAAGAATTTGATTTATATCGTTTGTGCGATTGGAGTCGTTTTTTCAATTCTGTTTCACATATTTGTATCCGAACCGGAAGAGTCATCAAACTCTTCGTCATCTCCTAATCAATCACTTTATGGTTCATCCGATGATTTGATTCGCAAAAACCAATACCGCAAAAGACTTTGTTCTGTATATTCTGTTTACGAACAAAAGACCGAAAAGAAATGCGACCAAACTTTAGACAAACCACGCAATGACTCAAATTTTTCAAACGATAATTTAGAAATGGGATCCTCTGATTGCAGTAAAGAATACAAATGGTCGGATTGGCTCAAATTCATTAACTTTTATAAAGTGGTTCGTAAAGCAATCATTTGATTTATATATGAAATTAAAGAATTGTTTATAGGCTTACATTTATATGGTTTCACGACTTTTTGTGAACTTAACTCAAGTCTATACCCCATTATTCTTACAAAATACTCTACATTTAAGAATGGTTTGATTGATGCCATTTTTAGAACATTTGCTAATTTTATATTTCAGACGAGTATAGCTATAATACCATTTGTCACTTACATCAGTGGATTCATTTGGTCTATAATTTCAAAATATATTTCGGCCAAAACCGGACCAAAAGTAAGTTTTATGTCAAATGTCAAACATTATCAACACTTAAAGAGTTATCAAAATTATTTTATTAATAAAGTTATGAAACAAATGATTAGTTACTAATCCCTGAGAATTAGTTCTTAAGTGAAGTTCTGATATTCGATTAAAAACGAGTTCGAGTTTTACTCAAATCGTTTTAACTGAACTTTTGATAAAACCCTTTAAGTGATTAGATTTGATTTTATAAGTTATTGAAAATATTATTTGTTCTCAAAATATAAACTTTTTTTTTATCGAATTTGTTTTCAGATACTTCTATTTATGGGATGTATTCTCGGTTTGGGCTCATGTTTTTGGAATAGTTTTGGTTCAATAGATAACCAGTCATTTAAACAATGGCAGGTCTACGGGGCGGCACTTCTTTTTGGTATCGGAGGTACAACAATGTTAATCGCAAGTCTAGCCCTAACCTCAGACCTGATCGGTTCTAATACTGTAAGTGATATTAAAATACATTTTGTAATGTAAACCTGAATGACATCCAAACATTTTTGTAGACCTCTTCTGCATTTGTTTTCGGAACAATGAGTTTCTTCGATAAAGTTATTAATGGAAGTGTTGTCGTAATTCTCGAACAAATAAATCCCTATAAAAATGATGAAAATGAAGACATATCAATGCCTTTTTATAAATATGTTGTGGTATATGTGTCCGGTGCTACAACTATACTCACAATTTTGGGAATCATTTTAATAATTCGGACACAATTTTCAAACAAAAATACTTCTGAACAAAATGAAGATCAAAATAAAATCAAGTCTTCAGATAACACATTGAATAATGAAATTAAATTTTAATTATTTGTTCAAATAATTGATAAACATTTGAATTAATTGTTATTATTTAAAAACTAATTTTAAATTCCACTTAATTTTTGTTAAATATTATGTAAATAATTGTATTATAATTTCATTTTATCAAAAAGAAATCACAAAATCATTAATATTTCATTTATTCATTTGAATAATAGAGAAATTAATTGTATTTTTATAATCACTTGAATGCAATCAATTAAAATATTCATTTGACATAACATTTATAAATACAGTTAATACTCGATTTACCATGGTTCGATTTAACCAAAAGCTCGATATAACCAGCTATTATTTAAGCACCGACGGCTCTTATGGTACTCATAATGTTAAGTGCCCTCGATTTAGCCTAATTTGATTTAACCA
>JAQFZM010000700.1:0-26575 GCA_034695785.1 Galumna obvia
ATAAAGAAATTGAAATAAAGTTTTTGACCGATATTTTTAAGTAACCAATAATTTTAAGTAAATCTCGAAACCAAATCGCTTAAAATTATTGGTCTTTGACTATATAAGTTCAATAAATATGCATACGTACCTATTAAAAAGGGTTTTTAAGCAAAGCTTCATAAAGAGCTTCATAAAGGAATGTCGGTTATTAATCATAAGCTAAGGGACAGTAAAATTGATAGTAAAATATTCAGTTCTATCTTCAGTACTATTTTATAAAAATGGATTTTATAAACTAAAAAGTTTTTTGTCTTTTAGTTAATAAAGAAACACACATTCAGTATCGGTAGTAATGGATATCATTCTTTGGTTAATATGAGTCTTTTATAACCAAATTTAGTAAATTTATTCAAAAATTGATTGAAAGAGTGTCTGAGGATTTGGGAAACGAAATTATTCAGTTTTTGTGTGGACTCCTCTTTTCATATAACATACTTTTATATATTGAAGCGAAAGACAAGTGATGTCTTTTGACAATCCGTTGTCCCTACAGTCCAGACATTCTTCAATACATTCTTCTTATTATTAGCCAAATGTCATAACGTTGTGATGTCGGCAATGTTTGGACTCAATCAAACGTAAAATTACTATTTTGTGTTCAAAACATATATCGAGGAAATTCTTTTAATCAAACGATTGAACAGAACATCATTTATTAAACTATTCTTTTATATCAAATATTTTTCAATTATAAAATCAATTAAATTAATTGCTTTTTAGAAAAATATTTTTTTAGATAAAAGTGATTTATAATCTTGTCTCTTTATATTAAGAAACCCTATTATAAATAATTATTTTTAAGGAAAAACTATTTTTGATAATTAAATATTTTATTGACTCTAAAAACGGAACCATTATTTAAAAGAAGAGATTTATTCTCTAATTTTCTAAATTTCTTCACTAAATTATTTGATTAAATGCTTTACTTTGTTAACAACGAAAACTAATTTTAGTTCAAATCAATTCACTATTTAGTAAAAAATCAGTGATTTGTTGTCACTTCATTTGAGAAAAAAAATTGTTTGTATAATAGAATAAATTAAATAGCAGAGCAAGGTAGTCTAAATAAAATTAAAAACAGTATCCCTCGAGTAAAGAGGAATTACTTCAAGTAAAAGATGTAATGTGTGTAAGCATTTATGGTCAACACTTAATTTGAGTTAACGGTTAACCCATAGTTCAATGCTTTCATTAATAAATTTTGTTTATTTTTCTAATACTTTATTTAATGGAATCATTTTTGTCTTCAAATTATATACAAAACTAAATACATTTCCTAAATTATAAATGAATTCACTGCTTATAAATCATCGCTTTTATCACTAATTTTCACAAACTTTGAAAAACTCAAGAATTTTCTATTTCTTAATTAATTAATTACTTATAAATTGAAGAAAAGATTATTATTTAACAAAAATTCTCAAAAAGTAAAGTAATTTTTTTGGAGATAAATGAAATCTTCAACCATTTCCTGTTATTGATGATAAGAGGCTATTTTCGTAAAACGGATAAGGGCTTAAGCTTCTAGACAAAAAAAAGCTCTAGCTAAATTCTACTAACGAATTATTTGGTTGAGTAATTCTTATATTTTCTATATTTGTCATATAAATTACATAGTTTTTAAAAGTGTTTATTTCATATCAAACTATTTATTTTATATAATATCAAAATTTTAATTTCAATTACATTGAAATTGTGCTCAAATATAATATCCAATGAGTCGAGTAAAGTATTGGTCATATCAAATTATAAACCCGATCGATTAGTTAACAGACAAGTTATTTATTTGTTGTCAGGGATTAAGAAATTGCTTTACTATATCTGATAATTAATAGAAATGATACTCAACTCATTGTGACTCCATTTATAGTTAGTTTGGAATAATATAAAATTAAATTAAATTAATTTTGTTTGTCTTCAATAAAATATATGATAACAAAATTAATTAAATGATAACTGAATTTAAACACAAGTTTTGCCTCAAAAACTATTTTAGTAATAATGGATTTAATTATATATAAATGATTGGAAACAGTGATGAACCGAATGGTTTCCGTTCATAAATCTTAGATTTTAATTATATCCTGAAGTTAATGAAAGGCTATAATTCAATTTAAAATACCTCTAAATTTTGCTAGTTGCTTGAGCAAAAATATTAATCGATATACTTGATAGAATTAGATATGGTAACTTAAGAAGCTTTTTTCCTATATCTAAAATTAATTACCAAGATTCTTTTTTAAATATTCGAAAATTCAATAAATAGCTCTATTATTACTAATATTTGGGTCGGAATATCGGTTTTATGAGCCTTTTATGAGTAATTCCTCTTAATTTGAAGTAAATATACTGACCTAATGGTTATAGACGTGAGGAAATTCCATAGATTAGAGGTAAACGACGAGAATATAAAACAAAAAAAAAGTATTATAAGTGGCACTGGATTTCAAATAAAAGTATAGAGAATCTGTTTTTGACACTTTTATAAGACAGTCAATGATTAAATAAATCCAATCATTTATACAAATCCTAAAAAAAATTTCCATTTATTTATAGAAATTTTCAGTCACTTATGATTTCAGTCAATCGTATTAAATGTATTTTATTACTCAATAATCAAACGAATATAAGACTTTGAAATTAAATCCACTTTTTCCTATCCTTTACTCTTTTAACCTTTACTTTATTAATAGTCTCCTACTTTTGGTTCAGAGACGGCCATCGGTTTTACAAGTTATAGAAAAATTCAAATCATAGAATTAAAAGGATTTTTTTATTTAAAATATTAATCTATTTTAGGTCTAGAATTTGAGAAAGATATGAAAATTGACATAGTTCAAAAAATTAAGAAAATTAAAGAGGGTTCACCTTTTTATGGGACAATTTTTGCTTGCCAAGGGTTACCCAAATACCTTCTATACCCCTGATGGCCAATCCTTGTTTTGATTGTTTTTGTTTCAATAATAAGTTATTATTAATAACATTAAAACTTTATTGTATTTTTTACGGAATTAAAGTCACATCTTTTGTAAATTCATTGTTTACTTGTGTATACTATCCAACAATTAACTGTTTTATTCAGTAGTAAACAAGTAATCAAAAGCTTTGACCAAAAATATTTATTTCATTTGATTGATTCAAATTGAATCATTCAGCCATTCATTATTGATTATTTTAATTATAGACACAAAACTGTATTAATTTTATAATATTTGTAATAAAATAATGTTTTTAATAAAAATGTGACTCTTTGTGAAAAAGTTTGACTTTTAATTTGAAACAAATGAATTCAATTTAGGTGTGAATGTAATATAAAAATATTTAATGCATTGAAAACATTATTTTCGGACACAAAAAGCAGTAAAAAAATTAAATATTTTCCAAAATTATTTTTAGAATTTAATTGTTTGGAGAAAAAATTAATAATTTTGTAAATTTGTCAACAGATCTTACGGTGGGTTTAGTGAGTGTTGCCATCGATATCGCCTGGAAAACAACGGTTGACTTCTATGGTGGAAACATAACGTGTAAAGCAGTTCGATTTTCACAGGTTTGACACTATCTTTCACTTATAATCAAAAGATATTTAATAGAGAAACAAATGAATGCATTGCAAAAATTTATTCGAATGAATGACCAGGTATTCAATGTATTTCCTTATACATCCTTTAAATAATTACTTTCAAAGAATCATTTGAATGAAAATATCCATTAATTGTGAGCCGTTTTTAGAAGTTTTTCATTTGAATTTCAAATCAAAGTTTGAGAATTTAATCACAATTTGTGTTATAATAAGTATAAAGAAATATATAATTCTATTTTTTTCTCGACTTCTAATATTGTACTTAACTTTTATTAATTCTAACTTTTAATAAATATATTTCCCAAAAGATATGAAAGACTCTAAGAATTATCACTTACTGACAGTACAGGACATTATTCTTTAATCACAATCCAGTTAATTCCATTTTATTAATAGGAACGTCAATTTAGTTTACTCTTCCAGTTATGGAAAAATTTTAATTTTTGTAAGACTCGCACACAATAAACCAGTTATGACTCTCCGAGTTATAAACTCTCCTTGTTATGGACAAATTCATTATGCAATTCATATCTCCGAGAATGTACGGTATTGTCTTTTTTTGTTGAGTTATGAGTTGACGTCAGTCTTATATCCGAAATCATCGATAATGAGAACAATTGACTTTTCATATGCTGTGAATCCTTACATTTTAGACATTAAAGCAGTGAATTTGAAGCGTTAATGTGTGCATACATATAATGGTCCGGTTGTTGTGTCAATGCATTCATTTGACTATCAATAAGAAACAGATTTTTGCCAACAATGAAAGAACAGCTTTAAATGCGAGGCTTTCCAACTCTTTTTCCAAATGCCTTTCAATTTAGTGAAAGCAATACTAAAGTAATACTAAAGAATATCAAAACAGAATTCGTTAACGAAAACTATTTTTTGTCAAAAGTTTCGCAAATCTAAGAATTTGTTTATAATTCAGTTAAACTGTTATTCTTAGACATAAATTCTGACATCAATCGCATCATTACATTAACATTTAGTCTGGAATTGAAAAACATTTACAAACTTTAAGTTCATTTGTTTTCTATTCAACTTTTATTTCGTTTAATTCAGAGAATTATTCAAACATTTCTTATTCTATAAAAAAAATAACGAAATAAGAATTCAGATTAAAAAAAGTAATAAATTTTATTCGAAGTAATCATTTTTTTTGCTGAAAATATTTTCTTCAAGAAATGGTTACTCAAAATATAAGATATGTTGTAAACTGCGATCAACGGTCAGTCAAAAACAATTTATTTCAATGAAGTTATTCCGAAAATGTCACGAATTTATATAATATTTGTGTCTAAAATTTCAGGATATGGTTATATTTGCCCTGGTTATATGGCTATTTTTTAAAGGATCAATCAAATAAAAGATCTGATATTTGACCAGTGATCAGTGATCCGGTCAATTATTTTCCTAAAAATCCCGAAATTCCTTTGAGAGACAATATTCGGTTCAATAAATTATAAATATATGAAAATATTTCTTTAAGGCTTAAAAAGTGATTGAAATTCGATTCATTGAAATAAAAGAGAAAATCATCAGAATTTCAGTTATGTTTTCAAGAAATTGTCAAAAATCTTTTGAACTGAAATCTAATGAATTGTGATTTAATGTCTTATTTTCACGATTGAATTTGCATAACAAACACTTCGATATCCTTTTATATGTTTGATAAAAGTGACGCCAATTGATTCAACACAAGACTAGACTTAAATATTTCTCAAATGATTTCCTAATATATTTTATTAATTTTATGCAAAAGAAATGATTAAAATATGAAATTTGACGAACAATTTGTTTAAATTAGAATGTTTTCATCTGTTACATTTTTGTCGATACATAAATTTAAGTTAAAGTGATCTTGCGAAATTTTAAATTCATGCCCTTAAGAACCAGACATTTGGGAAATTATTTATTTTTATGTAAATTCGTTTCTATCAAACAATTTATAGGTTTTATTGTGAAAAATGATATTTTAATATGTTTTAAGAAATACATTTGAATTTTGCAACAAGGTACAATTGATAGGAAGTCAACTGAAGTTTACCTTTAAATTCAATTTTAAAGAAAAACTATTGACTTTATTTGATGGTTGAGTTCACTCTATTTAGTTTCAATTTTGGTTCTTTTAGTTTGTTTAATGTTTTGCTTATAATTTGAATTTTTTGAATTCAAAAAAAGAAATTTTTAAAAGGACTGTACTCTCAATACGGGAGTCAATAATTCAGAGTAAAATCTATAGGAAAATAGTTAAAAAGATTGATCTTGTTGTATCTTTTTGTTTGTTTGTAATATTGATTCTCCAGGTGCTCATAGAGTGAGATTAAGGAGAAAAAACTTATTCAAGTATTCAGATTAAATGAATACAATTCCATATAATAAGTCTTATTTGAATTTTGAAAACTTTTTGTTATTATTCAACAAAACTATTGCATACTTTCCTTAATTTGCTTCGAATTTTTGGTTAATACAATATAATACTATATTTCTGTATCTGATATGAGAATAAAATCCTGAATTTACTTTTAAAGTAATGAACCTTTTCTTATAAAATATTCAATTTTTAACAAATCAATGAAAGACAGACTCATTTTTAGATCAAAAACCAATTTTTGTGTCTAAAAAAGTTGACATCAAATGTAGTTTTGTTTCACATAAATTTCAATCAAAACTCAATATAATATGCAAAATATGAACGAAGTATTGAAGTATTGGTTGGAATCAACTAATATAAGAGTATAGCTCACGGCTTAACTCTGACATATGTTTTGGAACATAAATGTATGGAAAATGACTTTCATCTCTTATCAATTCTGAGCGCTTTGTCGAAGACATTTACCAATAATTGAGAATACAGTCAAATACCATTTATATTCATTATTAACAGTTAAAGATTAACTTAAATATTCATCATATCTTCCGTTTGATAATTAAATTAAAATTTTCATTCGAGTTATTTGAATAAATGAGCTTGCTTTATTTTGATTCTCATTAATTCCTTGAATATTTTCATATTAATGTTCGATTTTTTTTATTAATATTAAATTTTGATTAAATTATTTCTTATATTACATTTAAATTACATTTATTTTAATTAGATTTTATTTTTCTGATTTTCAAATTTAAGTCTTGAATCAATTGAGTAAAATAGCTAGGTGATGTCAAATTAATTAACTCAATTGATTAGATTAGTTAACTCAACACAGAAATTATATATATTTGTTGTTTGAGTCGATAAATTGGTTTAATATATTTCAATGAATATTAGTTAATCAAATGATGTTTAACTGATTTTATTTTCACTAATTGTTGAGTAATTAACTAAAGGGTTAAAAATATTAAAGTATTTTGTATATTATGATATCATATTAAAACTAATTGAAATTGTATCCAGCAATTGGTCACTTATTCTTCGACTTACGTATTGGTCTCATTAAGTATCGATCGATACGACGCTATAACACATCCGCTCAATTTCACGGGAAGTTGTGAGTAATCATAATCTTTATAAACTTTAACTTTTTTTTATATTTTTGTCGATTTTATTATTTGTTTGAAATATTGATATTCTTTTAATATATAGTGAAATGCAGTGATGTATTGACAATATGTTAGCCCCCAAAGCACTTATACATTCTTGTAATATATTCTCCATAAATAAAAGCCATTGTTTGACAAAATTCAAAAAATGCTATCCTTTAGTATAAATGTGAGCCACTATTCAAAACCCGCTTTAAATTATGTTTGGCTCCAATTTTACTGCATTTAAACTACTTTTCTATGAATTCAAAAGATTTAAAACTTTTTTATTCTATTTTATCGTTTTATAACAAAACGAATAACAAAATAAAGGCTCAAAAATAAATTTAATTCAATTTATTTTTTTCGTTATAAATATTCGGTTTTAATAACAATTTATAAATAAATTGTTTATAGACACCAATTTGGACTAGGACTTTTTATTAGACACAATAAAATAGTCTACAATTGAGATGATATGTGCAAAACATAGAGAGAGAACATAAAGTGAAACCAAGCGTTGGTTAAAGATATAAAGAATGTTTATGAATAATCTAGTAAAATAATGTGCAAGGAATGAAAAACATAAAGAGGGAGTGAAACTTGTGACCAAGTGACCATGATCAATGTTTTCATAACATATTATTAAAGTATTTTTCAATTGAATTAAAAGGGAAAAGAGCTAAGATTCTGGTGTTAACTTCTTGGACACTGAGTGCCATATTTTCATTACCAGCAATATTTTTATACGAAGAGTCATTGCAGCAAGGTCGTCTTCAATGTTGGATAGAATTAGAGGACTGGCAGTGGAAGACCTATATATCAGTGGTGGCGCTCTCACTCTTCTTCTTTCCGGCGATTATCATTTCGGGCTGTTATTTGATTATAGTGCACACCATTTGGACAAAGAGTCAGAGCATAGCCTTTCCAAAGAGTAACAATAAATCTAAAACCCATTCGGATCAGAAGAGACAGACAAGTATTTGATAGATTAAAATGACAAAAACGAAACGATAACTTTTGTCTTATTTTCTAATAATAATCAGATAATAGTAATGACTGCCAAAAGTATTTGGATAACGACAATGACTTCAAGAGGGCCTCTTCTCGAGGGATTATACCAAAAGCCAAAATCAAAACCGTCAAAATGACATTTGTTATAGTCTTCGGTAAACAACTAATCCTTCATTTTATGAAAGTTATGATCAAAAGTTTTTAAAAGATTATATGTTTTGCCAACAAATTAATGCTTTTTTAAATCAAAATCCGATTTAAACCAATGAATGAATGCACTGATGGACACAATTTCATGAATTTTCAATTCAATATTTTAATTAAAATTTTCATTTAATTATGAAATCCTTTTTCAATTTAGTATTCATATTGTGTTGGAGTCCTTTTTTTCTCTGGGATTTATTACAAGTTTGGGGGGTAATACCGATGTCACAGACCACGATCGCAATCTCAACATTCATCCAAAGTTTGGCTCCACTCAATTCTGCCGCTAATCCTCTCATTTATTTTCTATTCTCAACACATTTTTGTCGGAATATTAGGTATGAAATTCCAATTATTAATGATTTTATGGCTTCACTTCATTATCCTAACGACTCATTGGTTTGAAAGCAATTGATATCAAATCTATTGAATCAATTATTGTGGGAATAATACACTCATAAAACTAATTATTTTTATTCTTCATATTTTTTGTTCGTATTTTTCACAAATGATTTATATCTTCATTATAGACATATACTGTATATCCACTTAAGTTTGTTATTTGAGACTTATATAAGAATTTTGAGCCAAATTATCATTTAATACGACTAATAATCGGAAAAATAAATTGATTTCTAACATATTTTCTCTTATTTAAGACGACTCACTGTTTTTAGAATCTGTTGTATAAATGGCGAACAAAGTAATCAAAGAACCAGAAGAGTTGATTATAATACTATCAATTCTGTGGCCACTCATTCATCTTCGAGGTATTACTTCTATTTTTGTTGAATTAGTCGATAATATCTTCTATTTTTATAACTCACTATCAGTTGGTTTTAAAAATCAATTTAAAAACTCATTGAAAACAAGAAAATCAAATATTTATGAAGTGTTTGATCGCAATATAATTCTTATGAGACGTTTTGATTCCTCTTTTCTTAAATCGATTATACAATAAGAGATGCGATTCTTATATATAAATGACTCAATGAATGTCACTTATTCTTAGATTAGATTTATATGTATCTCTTTTATTAGGTTTAGACACTACGCAAACATCACAACTACTATCAGACTCTCATTTATTTAAATGAATGAACAAATCCTTTACACTTATTCTCAATATTTTATCTTTTATTAGAAACAATCATTTATTTAAGAAATTTAGTAAAATATTAATTCATTTATTATTCAATAAAAGAAAAATTACTGAAAAGAAAAAAAGGATATAATATAAGAAATATAATTTATATTTCTTAGATTACTGTAAGAATTCTCATTAATATCTCGATAATTATTATCGGAGACATTATTTTTAGAGATTATTCTCAACAATAATCTATGAAGAGTTCTTCAGCAAAACAAATAAATTCCAGATTGTATTTTTAAATTGAACAAGTTTGAAATTTAATAACTTTTCTATTTAAAATCGCTATGAAATATGATCACAAAAATCTTAAATTTTCTTTGAAAAATGTTCTAGGATAGTTTGAGAGGTCATTTATAATACTTTTCTGTGAATCTATAGAGTCTATAGTATAGACTCTAAGACTTTTAAGCCTAAAAACACTCAATTGTCTGCTTTTGTAAAGTCTATAAACAAAGAATTCCCAGAAATTGAAAATTTTTTCTTAGATTAAAGTTTAGTATTTTGTTTGTCTCTCCGAAAGATTCATAAAGACTTTACTCTTTCCTCACTTCGTTTCACTACTTTTTCAGTTCAATGAATTAAGAGATTACCATTTGTTAACTCAAAGTAAAATTAATTCACTTAAGAGTACTATAGACTGGGATTTAGTTAAGTCTCATTTAATAGTTATTCAACTTTCACTTCATTGCATACAATTTTATAGATATAAAAAGAATTGAAAAAAAATTGTCGAATAATCACTAATTTTTAAAAAATAAATTTTTAGAGATATTTCTAAAAATAATGAAAATCTTTTTTAATTAAAACAAAACTTAAAGACAATAATATCTTCAGCAGAACTCAAAGATTTTCAATGACATCGAAGTCATCGCCCAAGAGTTCAAAGAGTCCATCGATGAAGAAAACACTTGTTATTCGTGATGTCAATCGCACACAAATTCAGAAACAGAACTCAAATGAACTAAAACTCATAGACTGTTCCAATTCTGTCGTCTGATTTCAATGATAATTATTCACAACAAAAAAACTAATCCAAGAGATGTCAAACTCATAATCATTTATAAATAAATCCATTCATAACTTATGGTCACAACTGATGAACACATCGTTTGAAAATTGACGACATATTTAGTGCTAAAGTTTTTCTTCATTATATCTTTAATGGATTGCATTACCATTTAATTTATGAGCATATCTTCACTATAAGACCATAAATCAACGCAATTAATCTTTTGCTGATATTTTTCAAACACTGACTCAAATCAATCTATTTTTGTCCAAAAAATTTCTAATCATTTCTATCCATTTCTTACTTTTTTCACATTTAAAACAAACTTCGCTTCAAATCAAATATTGATTTCTTTCAAAACAAATCCTTAATTTCATACAATTTGTTTGTCATACAATTCATAACTTTATAAAAGTGTTGTATCGAAGACTTAGAGTTTGATTCAGATTTGTTTTAAAAAAATGTTAAATAAAGATATAATCATTAAAACAAATCTCTTTATTTGTCTTTTATTTAACGATAAAAATGATTTAAAAATAAAATTCATTTTTATGTTTTGAGTATATTTTTAGTGAAGTTTAAAACTAATTAAAATAAACACAAAAAAAGTTTGTTTTAATCAAATTTGGGCCAAATATTGATAATTGTTGTAATGTCTGGTTCTTCAGCGGTCAGATTCGGAGTCGTCTCAGTGTCTGAATTTAATTCAGACATAATTTTGTTATCAATTGATGTCGACCTCAAGAATGAGAGCAACCTTTTTATGTATATTTTTAAAATGAGACACAAATTAGTGTCAAATTATTACTAATTTTATTAATCGTTGTTTTTATTTGATTTAAATTCTTTAAAATTAAAATTCTTATAATTCTATAAAATTTCATTTTTGGCGCTTTTCTTCAAATATTTTTGATTTTATTTAGTTTTAGAATAAATTAAGTGAATAAATAAAATTTAATACTTTTTAAATATTGAAATAACATAAAATCAGTTTAATTATTATATAAAAAAGTATTAAATTATAGATAAATAATTGAGTTTCTTCTTTCTTTTAAAATTTATTATCGTTTGACAAAACAATAAAAAGTATTTTTTGATAAATAAATCGACTCTTTTTTATATGCATCTAAACGTGAAATACATTTAAATATATTTAAAAAAGGACTAAAAATATAATATAATTCAATCTTTAATCAATGCATTTATTTATCAAAACATCTGATGTTTTGAATTATTGAATTGAATGTAAACAACATTTAATGTATTGACTTTTAAAATGTGTTTTAATTTCTTTTAATTTAAATCAATTTAAATTTAATCAATCGATGGATCTTTTGTTGCTCTCAAAGTGTGACTTCAAAGTCAATGTTTTAAATAATTTATTTTTTCGAGAAAGTGATAATCGAGTAATGAATAAAAAAAACTGTCTCCAAGAATTGGTTAAAAGTGATGTTCAAATAATTGGACTCTTTTTGAGACAAAATATGTTTTAAAGTCGAGAATAAACTGTCGATTATTACCACCGATTAAATGTGTTTTAATCAAATCAATGAACTGATGTCTCTTCAAACTAATGATTGGTTTAAAGACAAATACAAAGAAGTGATTCATCGGAAGAATTTTTCAGAAGAAATGGTTTTTATTGGAGGAAACCAGAGATTAGGCTATACTTCTCTATACTTCTCTGTACTTCGTTTCGAGAGTTAATCTTCATATGATTTGATTCTAATTTTACCAAAACTGCTATCAATCGGTGGACACAAAAGCGAACAGAAGTTGAGATAAAAGAATGATTTAAAGATAAAATTGAGTCAAATTTGAGTCACAATTGATATCAAATAAACAATTATTTTAAAAGATTTGAAATTAAAAGAATTGAATCAATTGTTAGAAGTCTTTCGAAACAGTTCTCCAAAGGAGTCATAAATTGTTTCAATTTTGAAGACAATCGCAAAGAAGTGATTTATCAGAAGAATGACTGACAAAAAGTGGCCGATTGTGAGCTAATGTGAGCTACAAATACTCATATATTCTGATCTACAAATGGGTTAGTCTTCAAATGATGTCTATCCTTAACCTCAATGGAAGGATTGAAGACATTTGTAAAGAAAACTCAGAGAATTGAAATCATCCGAAGAAATGTGATTAACCGCTGATATATTTAATTACTTTTTATTAAACTTTTTTTAATAGATTTGAGACAAAACCGATTCCATGGTTTCGATGTCTTTTTGGCAATTAGTGATGTAATAGAGTTGAGGCAATTCTATGTTTACCACAAATCCGATCATTAGTTGAAACAAAAGTCACGGAAATACTTACCATCGATTGAAACCGAAAAAGAGGTTTAGTTCGAAATAATCGTTACTTTTTCCCAACAGAAATATAAGCGAAAACTACAAACAACTGAAGGCATCATTGAAGATAAAGAAAAAGATGGGGTGGGGTTTGCGTAGGGGTGGGTTCTCTCCCTTTTTAGTGGTTCCATAAATTGGGAGTTAATATTTCGAAGATTTAATAATAATAATAATAATAATAATATCGAACAGAAGATGACTACAATAATAATTAGATTTAACCAAAATATTATTAATAATAATGAGAGAAGAGGACAGCACTCGATTCATCGTTTGGACATTTTTTGATGTTTAGGACCATAGGATCGACTCATCGACGCGTTTTGGATAAAAGGATTTTTAAATAAAATAATTTATTGTTTTTGTATTTAAAATAATAATAATTTATAATAAATAATGAGTGCAAACACAATACGTTTGCACTCATTTTTAACTTAAGGCTAAACTTTGTTTTTCAATAAATCATTTAAACTTATTTTCGCGTTTTTTCTTATTTTTACTCATTTCTACCCCTTTTGTTACCCTTTAATTCTAAACCCTTTCTTCTTTATATATATATGTCTAGTAAATCTCAATTTCTAACATTTTTCTAATGAGTTCACAAAATTTAGTGAGTACTGGGAATCGAAGCCTAACCTCTTGCCTCTAATAAAGTGGTGCCTCAAACCATTAGACCACTCATTACTTTTAATAAAAAAGTGTTAAAATTTCTTCTCTTACTTTTGTTAGAACTTTTTTAAAACAGATTTTATTCTCTTTGAGTAATAAAATGATCAAAACTTCTAACTCTTAATTTTTTTTATAAACTTTTTATGGAATTACTTTTGATTTCTTTTATATAAATTTCAATATTTATTAATCGTTTGAAATATTTTATTAAAAAAATATATTTTGTTATTCAATTCAATTCAAATCTTATAAATAGATTTAAAAATCACTAAAATATTGAAATTAAATGCAAACAAAATGTAGTCAACGATTGATTTTAATGGTATTTACAAATAATTCGTGAGAACTAAAAGGACTAATTTGTGTTCGGATTATCTGCGGGTCCGACCGAGTCGTCCACTAATTGCATAATAGTTTTGAAGTTGTCTTTCTTTCCGGCGTAGTTTCCGAACCACTGGTATTGTTGAGGGCATACACTCGAGTGACAGACAGGCATATATCGAGTGTCGCTTTTACTGAAGTTGTCTTCAGTTGCGGCTGAATTATCATTTGTGAGATAATGTTTGAGAACACAGGTATGGGGTCGGGTACAGGTCGTGGCCGTTGCGTTAACGCACTGATAGTTTAATTCTGTCAGAGGTTTCGGATTTCTCATCCAATGGACTAAATCCTGATAAGTGACAAACCAAACGTCTTTAAGTGTATGTAAATAATCAAAAAATCTGTTCAGAGCTCTGACGTGACCTCTAATTCATATAAAACAAGAGATTAATTATTAATCAAATAAATGAAAATATGAATCAAATACTTTTGAGTGAACCAGGTCACATGAAAGTTCAATTGAAAGGGAGCTTTATTTGTGGTGTAGTGTCGCTCAAAGTTTTCTTTAAGAAAGTCTACGATATCATTGATGTCGTCGTCATCACTTGAACTAGGAAAGACACATTGATCAGCATGGTGACATGTGTTGTACTCATTCCATAACGGGTTTATTGGGATTTCCCAAAGACCTGGATAGGCTTTTGTGGGACACTTAAGAGGACGGCCTAAAAATGGCGATTGTCTTTTCACTCTTTGTTTTTGATTTTGTTTTACAAAAATTTTCTTTTCTGAGGCTTTCGTTTTCTTTTCTTTAAAAGTTTTATCTTTTTTGATGTCTCTTCGCTGTCGCTGACGGTTTTGTCTCACATTAGAACTAAGAATGTCGTCGCCGTCGGCACTCTTTTTCTCTTCTGTTGTCTTTTTATTGTTAGAACAGTCGAAGGGTTGTCTATAATCCCAAGTGAAGGGCCAAAAGGGTGGCGTACTTTTCGGTGCGACAACACTCGAGTCATAGAGTAGACCGAAATCGTGCGCCACTTCGAACATCGCGTCCCCACCTTTTGGTTAAGAATTCAATTGAAAAACTTTATTATATTTGAATGAAAACCTGGTTTAATATAAGGCGCTCGCATTCCAACCAAACTTTCACGAGTGACGGCTGGGTTTGATGACGAACCGGCAGAATTGGCCAAGATTATTTCTCTAATGCCAATAATTTCTTCAGCCCAATCACTATAATTGGCGGAATCAGTCCACCAAAGCTCAGGTAAACGATGTCTACAAACAAATAGAAAATAATTTCAATGTTTAAAATCTGTGACTCACGTAATGGAATGCATAGCAATTTCATGACCCTGGGCTGACAACCACTGAATTTGTGCGTAATTGGAGTACTCGTGATTAATGAAAAATGTGGCTCTAATTCCACATCCGTTGGGATTATGTCTTAAATCAGGAGATAATAATGAGAAGTCCTATGAGTCACTCAAAACAAGACAAACCTATTTTGGTTGGCATTAAATTTAGAGGTATATCCCAACGCCTTTTTGTAGTGTTCGAACACCAATTCATTGAGAGCTCCGCTAAAATTAATTAAAACGAATTGAGGCGTTTGGGATGACTCCAGATTTCCTAATAGTGTTTCCAAATTGTTATTTCATTATTTAATGATTCACTTAAATATCTGACCGGGAATTGAAGAGCCCTCTTCTGAACAAAAACAATTTGGTAGTTGACATTGAGAGGGATCACATGTTGGAAGTTTGTCCTGGTTCCTTTCTATCTCCTCTCTTCTGGTCTCTTCTTCACTGACGGGTCCACAGGTAAGGGACGGCGTTTTAAATGTACAGTACTTTAGTTTTCCGTCAAAATAAAGACTTGGAGGACATGTCTGAGACCATGACTTCCAGGATCCGCATAACATGAATTTCCTGCAACTGTTGGGATCGGGATATAGTCCATCGGCTTTAGGACAGACGAAAGTCTTTTCAATATCCCCCTCCTCTTCGTCATCTGCAACATCGGAAGAAAGTGGAGGTCCCCCTCTTCCGCTTCCTAGATTTTGACCAGGTTGTGGAGGGCCACCTCTCCTATTTTGTTGAGTGGATTGTGAAGGTGCTGATACTGCTGGAGCTCTTCGGCCCTGTTGTTGGGTCGGCACTTAAACACACCATTCATTTGATTAACATTTTTAGGTTTTAAATATTATAACAAATATTTAATTAAATTAAAGTTTAAAAATCATTGCATTCACTAATTAACTTATCATTAGTTATGATTAACTATTAATCACTGAATGACTAAATTTTTAAAGAATAAGTATAAAAAGAGTGTTCGTTTAGTGCCCTCTTAATTTTTATTCTTAAATTCTATTAGCAAGTTCATTTAAAAACTATATCCTTTATTAATCATTTATACATATGTATATGAAATAGATTTCAATATACTCTACTTTTCAACTTTATATATGAGGTATACTTTTGTTGTTCAAATTAGCGCACATTTTTAAAAATTCGAAACAAAGTTAAGAAAATGAATTTCTGACAAATAATAGAGATTTTGACATAAATAGGAAAACATTGAATGAAATTAAGGAAAGGTTTTAAAGGTTTCATTTAATGCAAAACGAAAAATGGTTTTGAAAATTAGTAAATAATATAATGAAATGAAATGAGAGTAATCGAGTGGAAGAACGAGTACTGCAGTACTTCTCAGTGACTCTGACCCACAAACATGAGTAACACATCTTAAGATATGTTTGCTCTTTGACTTCAATAGTGAGGTATCGCATGTCTGACAGGTTTTATTAGAACATTAATATACCTCTTATTTTGTATATTAATATTAAGCAGAATCTTCTGTCAAACAATTATATGATGACTGTCCTTGTATTGTATGAAAATTATGAGTGGTTTACCTTGTTCCACTTACCTTGACTTTGATTACATTTATTCTATAAATTAATATCTGGTAAACAAAATGAAGTCTCACTCATGTAATAAAAGTATAAAATAAAAAGTAATTAAACGTATTTTTTAAACTACTTTTAAGTTATTATCCAAAGATATTATCAATAAATTACTGAAAAAAATGTCGATTTCTTAAAAAGTGATCCATTTATCGGTAATTGAATTTAGAAACGTTATAATGAACTCTATTCGGCCCTACATTTCATTGCTTTTATTGCTTCATATGTTTGCGTCACTTTCGCAACAAATTTCAGATTTAAATGAAATTTTTTCAGATTTATTTCAAAATTATTTCGAAATTAAATATAAATTTTAAGTTTTATTATAAATTTCTTAATCATTAAGTTTTTGGGAATTAAAAACAAATTCAATAATTTTGCGAATTTTCCAAATTATTAATAATAAAAATCGAGAAATGTTTGTATAAAAAATATCCGGAATTTTAATGAATAAAATAAAAACTTAAACTTTAATCGATGTTTAAATCGATGGATAAATAAAATGTTAACATAAAATCTTAACTAAAGACTTACCGAATGAAATACATAACAGAAAACACGTGAAGACAACAAAATTCATAACTTTTTATAATTTTAATACGAGATTATGGTTTAATTATTTCTTGAAATACTGTTAAGAGAGAGAACCAGAGCTCAGAAGTGGACCAGAGCTAAGTCTGGTTTTAATAAACTGTAAACTCGTTCCACGAGTTTTGTGTCGATTTACAGTTTTGCGCATAAATTTGTGTTAATATTTCCGAATAGACGTGTCGTAAATATTAGTGAAAAATAGTCCGCAAACTTTTTTTTACGAATAGTCGAAACACAATTATTGTGTGAACACTATGGAAGTGATTATTATTGAGGAATAGACTACTCTCAGCCTTTCGGTCACATCTAGAATGAGGTTAATGGATCGCCACATAGTGAGCCAATAGTGAATCCGGACCCCCACCGCTTCATCGCCTCATCGTCTCTATTGGCCACTCGATTGTCATATTGTCATCATTTAATTGTTTTGCCCGAAGACTTCCTCATTAATCTTAAATTAATTATTAATGAATTATTGGTTAAAACCCTTAATTCTATTGACTTCAATAAATTATATGGTTTTGTGTCACTCTTTTACTCTTTACTCATAAACAGAATTTATGTAGAATTGAATAATAAGTGACACAAAGTCTACGAATTCGTCTAAATTTAGATTAAATCAAATATTGGCTTAAATTTGAATCTAGAAATCGGTCGCTGAACTTATTTCCAATACCTTTCAAATGAACTTTTTTAAACATTTTCAAAGATTTTAATCTCATTCTAACTATAAATATCTAATCTTCGTATAAATAGTCAATAATAG
Source organism: Galumna obvia (assembly GCA_034695785.1). Classification (NCBI taxonomy): domain Eukaryota; kingdom Metazoa; phylum Arthropoda; class Arachnida; order Sarcoptiformes; family Galumnidae; genus Galumna; species Galumna obvia. The sequence goes on from JAQFZM010000700.1 coordinate 18,200, forward strand.
ATAAATTCAAAGAATCCAATTGTTTCTCAACTGAAGGATCGGTTCTTCAAATTATGTTTAGTTTTTTATTGACAATTATTTCAATTAATTATTTACATAATCAGCAATTAATATTAAATGTGCTTGCTATAATTACTTCTTAATTAACAAAGTTAATAAATTACTATTAATCAGGGATAACCAATAAGGGGGTTTTCCGAAATACCCCACTGGAAGAGCAAAATTGGCAAAATATCTCCCTGGAAAAAATGAGCTGAAGCACACTTCCACTAGAAAAATCGGGCGAAGATTTTTTATGAAATACAAACTTTTTATACAAAATTTCATAAAAAAATTTCTGAAATTTTGTATAATTTTCAGAAAAAAATGCCAAAAATATTAAAGAAAATGAGTATTTTAGACAATATTTTACGTTAATAATCGTTTAAACTTCATTTTCAAATCAAAATTAACGATATTTGATACCGAATTTTACCATAAAAAAAACATTTTTAAGTGAAAAATAGACGAAATATTGGTTATTGAGTGAAATAGCTGTATAATTGACAATTATAGCACTTAATAACCTTTAAATAGCCTAAAATAGCAATTAAAAGCTAAATAATGCAAAAATCGATGTTTTTGAAGTTTTTGAAAAATGCCTCCTAATGCCCCCTAGGATTTTTCCCAAAATACCCTACCCTACCACCCCCTGGAGTCGAGTTCTTTAGCCATCCCTGAATTAATCCTAAAGCCCTGATTCCTGTGCTTTTAATTTAAACATTGAATATATTATGAGATTTATTTAAATGAGTTTAAATGAGTTCTATTTATTTAAATTAAATTATTTTAGAAATTTTTGGGAAAAATTAAGTTTTCGAAAGTTTTTTGATGAATAACTTTAATTTAATGCAAGAAAATAATCGAGAAATCGATTCTTGTAAAACGAGTTCTTTGTATAAAATTTACGAAATTAGTTCTCAATTAAAACTACAATTGATTTTATCTAAATTTGTTACTTTTCCTTCTGGTTTTGAAATCTGCTAGTTAATATAATTGATCTCTTATGAAATTAAACATTTTAATCAATTTATCATAAATTTTGTTTAATTTTTTAATTAAATAAATGAATGTTTCATTAAAAACCATTTATTTTGAATAAGATTTTATATAATTTATTTATTTTTGACTTATTTTAAGTACATAATTGGGAAACCGTTTATTAGATTATGTGATAAATAATCAGTAGTTTTAGAATAAAATCTTTTTTATCGAATTAATTGAAATAGTGGTTAAAATCTGTGCAAAGGGTTCGTTCAACTTTTCATAAAAATGATTTTAGCGAGAAATCAATGAAAGGCGAGTTTCGGCGAAAGTTTTCAAATTAATTTCAAAAGGAGTTTGAATTTGTACTTCAGATTTGTGTTATTTAATGACCTCTTTTTAAATACATTAACTGATTGTTCATTTCACTCATTTTCATAGATTATAAAAGTTTAAAAAAAACTCCTTTTATTGCTCTTCATTTTAACAAAAGATTATTCAAATTAATAGTTATCTGTCATTAATATTAATGAATTAACTATTTTTTTGACACTTCAATAGTTTTTACATTTCATACAAAAAAGAGGTTTATCTCAATTATAATTTAATTCTGAAATTTTTTAAAATTGTTTAGTGCTTTAATCAAATTAAATGGTTGTCTAAAATTTAATAAATTTAAAATTTGGTTGAAATTTAGTGCTCAACAATTGAGTCAACAAATTCAACAAATTTTTTAGCTTCAGTTCAATCAACTCAAAAACATAAGTCAAAAGTTGATGGCCTTCGAAATGATTCGAAGTTTATAGTCCTCTATAATGGTTTCCAATGCCATTGAATGCCATTTCCGAACCAAAAATACAGATAATGTTAAGACAATTATTTCTTCTCATTCTTTCTTTAAGTCTTATTTATTTAAATTTACAATTTTCTCCTTCTTTCCCTCCCTTTCCCTCTCATCCCCCCTCTCTCTAAATAGATTTAACTAAAACACATTTCCACTAATTATTTATTTTTTAGGACCTTTTATTAAAATTTAGTTTAGAAGTGATTTTAATACAAACTCTTTTTTTTCACAGAAATTATTTGATAACAAAAGATATGATTCGATAACTTTTTCTCTTTTTTTTCTATATTTAGAAGTCATTAGAAGTAATTCATTTAAATAAAATTGAAGTTAAGACAAATGTATGCCATAAATTTTCACTTACTTTAATAATTGATAAAAATTGTTGCCAACATTAACTGTCAATTGCATTAAATAGCATTAATAGCATGCTACATTAGTATAAACAATTGTTTATGAATTGATGTTTGATATTGATGAAAGCACATTTTTCAATTATAATAAAAATAAACTTATTTTAAACATCAAATCTGTAAATCAAAACTTTGATATTTTGTGAACGTTTTTGATTTACAGATTTGGTGTTAAAAATTGGTTTATTTCTTATATAATTCAAAAATTATAGATACTATCAAACTCTCGAATAAATGCTTATATTTATCATTAAATTAGAAGAATTAAAAAAAACTTAAATCAAATTTTATGTAAACTATAGTAAAAGTGTAATCAATGAATTGTCCCATTTATTCAATGAAATTCTCAAACTCTTTCCTCGAATATAATTAAATGAAATTTCGTTTAAAATTCTAATTTCATTAAATGAGTTAAAGGAAAACCAGTAATCGTTTGCCAATTAAATGGAAGAATAAATGGATTTCAAATCATTAAATATTATTAAAAGTTAAGCAAAAGAGAAAGCATTTTGAATGAAAAACTGGTTTATGTGCTAAAAGCGAAGTAAAAGTTACAAAATGTTAACAAAAACTTTGAGGACATTGATTCCAAAGTGAGCCAAATGAAGGCACGTCTTACGTCTCTATACTCTCCCAAATACTCCCAAATAATCGCCTTTAGTCTGAGTCTACAACTTTTCGAAAACAAAATTCCTTTAAAACAACTTTTAATACAATTTTGAAAAAACACTGAAAAGACTTTTAAAATTATAAACTAAAGTAAAAATTAAGAGAATATTTACGATTGTTTTTCAATAATTATTTGAATTTCAAATAATAATAATAAATAACAAATAATAGTTTAAAGAATAAATGAGGAAATGACTAAAAATTAAATTTATTCACTTTTTTTTATGTCAAACAAACCTTTTATGAAAAGCATAGAATCAATAGAATAGCCTTAACTTAGATTTGAATTGACTTTTATGTCACTCTCTCTTCGCTTAACGTTTACTTAAAAACTTGAAGTGAATAACAAATTAGTTAAATAAAAAAATAAGTATTGAATGAAGGAAGAAATGAACAAGGCAATATTCATTTTATAAATAATTTTATTTGTTTGAAGTAATAAATTGTTTGAAATCTACATTTTTGACAGACAATAACTTATTTACTGTATAATTATAGCACTGAATAAGTGGTTTACAACTAATTCAGAGCTGATTAAATAAATTTGCATTTTTTCCAAAAAAAACATTTCATTATTATTTTATATCATTTTAACCTTAAAATTGATTAAAACTCAAACATTATTTTCTTTGTTTATAATTAAATTTGTTTTACAAATCAATACATTTAATGTATACAATATAATGGTTTCATATATTTATAATTTATTATAAATTTGTAATTTATAGACAATATAAGGGATTTCGAAGGAGTATCTAATGGTTTGTCTGAATGTTATTGAAATATATTTTAGAAGTGATTATTCTTCTCAATGATTGTCAACCATTATATTGTATTTTTTATTTCATTGAACACCAAAACAACGAAATCTCGAAATTTGGCGAAACTTCACAAAAGTTTCAATCAATTAGTTTTTATAAGAAATTATTCGACAAAACAAACGAATAAATAATCAATTATACAGTAAAACATCGTTTTTCACATTATATTCTCCACCAGAATCTCATAATTTGTATATCAATTGGTTTATTATTTATCAATGATTTGTTCCCAAATTATTTCATTCCCAAACCTAACCTCTAATAAGGAGTAGAACTGAAAATTCATAGAATAACCGATCGCTTAATTAAACGAATACTTATTAAAACCCTTACATCCCATAAAACAGTTCACTATTCGCTGATTTATAACCGAATTTTATTATTTAGTTATCAAACATTGAAACCTTACAACAGATATATTTCAACAAAAGAAATAAGATTTCAATCAATTGAATTGAATCCCAGAGTCTGTAAAAGAGAATATTATTTTAAATTATATTTAAATTCATTTTTCTATCATTTTATATATAATTATATTTATAATCGAAATAAATAAATGAAAATCTGTTTCTTTTTAAAAGACAATTCTATTGAAAACCATTCGTAAGTCATATATCATCGAAAAAATGGGAAACAATATAAAAAAAATTAGAAGAGAAGCCAAACATTAACCACAAGCGAACGACTCATATATTGTTATATTACTTTCATTTACATTACAAATACATAACTCCTAACAAAAGAATAATTTCTTTTCCATTCAAGACTTTTTCAACTTTTTAGGGCTCTTTCGAGTGATAATAAACTTATTGTTTGTTTTCTTTAAATTATATACATTTTATGATATTTAAGGTTTGAAATTATGAATCGAAACACATATTTGTGTTTCCAATAGTTTGAGTGATGCGATGATATAATAATATTAATATAATAATTATATAATAATAATAATAGTATGTATGCGATGCAGACCATCATCTCATCTATGAATCCATTGCTCCAAATGTGAAGAAAAGTAATAATTTTGAATAAAAACCAAATGTTTTGTCGAAAATGTATTGAATTAAATCCAAATCGAATGTAAAGAAAGCAAAAGATGTCTTTCAATATATCGAAGGTTCTTATGATTCAATTTTGATGGCAATGTCTGCGGTGGGAGAGTTTGGTGGCGATGCCTTCTTCGATAGGTTCAGGGGCTGAGAGTCAGTGCCGTCGGACTGTGAGAATAGTATTGCAGCGATTGATGGCTCCGAAGCACATGTTCTCGACATATGAGGAGTTGACGCTTGTGGTGGAGGAGGCGTTGCGCCCATGACTAGTGCTGCAGACGGGGAGGTCGTCGTAGGACACGGAGATCGACGAGTGTGTTGTACATAATTGTGATGCTGTGCTTCCAATGAAGACGAGTAAACAATTCTTGATGGCTGTGCTGTTGGTTGTGCTGTGGGTGACATCGATGACAGCTTAGCTGTTCTTCCATTTTGTGCTGAAGAATACGGACACGATTGCGATGAATACGCCGATGGAATGTAGAGACCGGGCGGACAGACGACAACACTCTTCGATTGTTGTCCTCCTGATAGCAACGACTGAACCGCACCACCGGTTGGGACGTTATTGTGGACACCATTTGTGGTATTTGGGCTCAAATGAGGGACATTATGATACATGAAGTGTCCATTCTGTCCGTTTGACACCTCTGAATGTCGACCGTTCTTCCAATTGGAAGGAGAGGTGTGAGTGGGGGCAGAGGCCAGTGAGGCCTCATTTCTCATTATTATGTTATGAATCAAATCCGTTCTCTTCAACTGATGTTCGTTCATATACTTCGACGGCTGTTCCAATGTCTTCAGAAGAGTGCTGTGCGAAGTGGCCAACGATTCTTGAATTGGATGCGCACAATTAGTCGTTGTTGTCGAAGGGCTGTGCGCTTCGTCTTTTCTGGCGGCGGCCCTAAACTTCTTGTGATGACGATAGGCCTCATCCATCATCTTATTTGTATTGACGAGTGGCGGTGCCTGAAGAGCGCGTTTCAGCATGGGCATATCATCGATCGATTCATGTTTCTCATTAGACTCAGAGTCGGACACATCCTTAACCTTATCATCCATGGCTGAGCGGGGACTAGAGCACACGGATGTGGTTGGAGTGCTGCCATTGCCATGTTCTTTACCGGACTCAATGCCTGAATCTGTGGGAGAGTCGACGCGACGTATTTTACTATAGTTGGCACTCGTCGACATCGAACCGATGGCTGACATATTGGCGCTCAAATTACTCTTCAGTTGACTATCAATGCGATGATAATAATCGTCAACAGTTGAAACATTCGATTCATGATTTGATATATCATTTTGAGGACTCGACACCGAATTGTTGGTCATTTTCAACGGTTGGCTTAAATGATAACTAAGTCGAGAACCCGAATAAAGTCCGTTATCATGCGATTCAGCGGCGCTCACATACGACTTGTTGGCACTCGATATCGAGTTTGAGCGCAGTCGACATTCTTCAATAGACATTCCATTACTGCTTATAGAACGAGGGCTCCCAAAAGAAGCATCATGCTCATCTTTTGAATCGGAACTCCATTCGTGGTGACTGGTCTGTGCCGGAGATGTGGAACTATTCTCATCGTCTAAATGTTTGGTTGGATTGACTCCAATCGAAGCCAATTGAGTCCATTGTTCGGGAAATAGATTCGCGTATTTACAAACATTTGATTGACTTTCGTTGTGGGCATTGGGAGCGTCCGACTGACCATTTCTGGGCTCCATTTTATAGGCCAATAGTTTTTCTGAGTGAAGTGTATTCAAAGTTCTTAAGTCCGGAATCTTTTTCTTCAATTCATTGAAAAGATTAGGATTTTCCGGATGTGTCGATGAAACTGCTTTTTGCAACACATCGTCCAGTTTTCGGTTAATTTTCTGCACGAGATCTATGTTTCTCAAACCGGGTCGATCTGAAGAAGGCATTCAAACATTTAATTATTACTCCAATCAATGGTTATGTTATCACTGAATATGAAATTGATTTGAAATTAATTACAAATTAATTACAACTCAAAACACATTTGAGGAAAACATATTAAAAAAGTGTAGGAAAATGTGGAAAACGGTATAAAAATTTTGAAATTCAATAATATTTTTGCAACGACTGGTTGGGAACAAAGTCTGATCGCATCTGTGGTTGCGAGCAGTCGACTGTCGAGCGCTGGAGGACTGGCGAAAGGAAGCACTGGTAGTATTACTATTACTATTATCCACTCTCTGTTCGTATTCAAGGCTAAGGTCTAACAGAGAGAGCAATCGTGTCGTTCAATGACATAAGCATCTCCTCTACAAGTAGGTCAGGGTATCGGCAGTCGGTGCAAATTCAAGCATAAGTTACTCTAACTCTCCAACAATTGGTGTAATTTTAATAACTGGAAATAATTTAGTTGTTATTTAAAACTCAATGTTAAGCTCCACAACAAAACTCAGTCCAAAGTGAGAGTCGACACTAACTATAGTAGACCTCATCTTTGCGGGAGTGGAGAGGGAGAGACGAGGGAGGACTGCAAAGTGGGTCATAGCCAGCGAAATAAGGCTAACAAATTTCACTTTTCAGTTATTGTTTGTTATATTTTCGCTATTCTTTAAAAAAACGTCTTTATTGAAGATGTTGTCTGAAAAATATTTGCCGTACGATTGGGGTCAGGGCTACCTTTCAGGGAGTTTTCATGAATCGATTTCAGTTTAATTCAGAAAATACTCGAATTTTTGTTTAACCGTTAAATAAGTTCAAGTCTTTAATTTTTTGCTGAATTTAGTTTCATTTGATATATAAATGAATAACAGTTTCAATGATAACTAATTATATTCGAACGAAGTTTAAGTGAAAAGCCTTAACACAATCACACGAATCGAAAGTTTACTTTTATTATGGAAAACAACTCACTATTGAAAAGGAATTTATTTTTAGGCCAAGTTATTGCTGACAATCACCTGACCCTGACCTACAATCACTGACCCAACAATGACCGTCACTAATATATTGAGTGCTCTCACCTCTCATATAATGGAATCGACAGAAAAAACATTTTTCTTAAAGAAAAAGAAAAACAAAGTCTAAAATTATCTCAAAAATGTCTGAAAAAATAGATTCACTTTTTTTCGCAATAAATAAAAAGAGAGAATTTATTTTGAGGGAAGTCTCCAGAAATATGCGTCACTTCCATTCTATTCTGGTCTTAATATCAAAAATTTTGATAATTATCTGTAAATTAAAATTTCAATGAAATATAAATATAATAAATGTTTAGCGCTTTTGAAATGTAACTAAAAATAGTGGAAATAATGCGGCGTTTGTTTAAACATAAATTCTTGAGTTTTCCGTTTGAAAGCATTTGCAGACAAAAAACAAAAGTTATTCGAGAAATGAGTTTTGTTTGGAAACCATAACATTATTCTTTAAATTTAAGTCCACAAAAAATCAAGGAAATGATGACATGAGTGCAGGAAATATGTTTTTCACTCCATATTCAGTGATTACAGTCAAAACTAATTGAAGATCGTGTGACCGCAAATGAAGATCGTTTCCAGTGTTTAGACCGCAAATGTAATCG
>JAQFZM010000701.1:0-26561 GCA_034695785.1 Galumna obvia
TGTGCTCCAGCTTTGCCACGGGTCGGCCTGGAATTGCAGTACCTCCAGGAAAGGCCCACCAAAATATAATCAAAAAATAGGCGCACAAAACAATATATAAATTATTAAATATATGAGAATATAAAACATTTGTGAGAAATGATTTCTTAAACTATTACTCAATTGTAAACACTGTTAACTAAACAGTAATTTGCAAAACTAATTGATCCTTGCTAACATCTTGTTTCAAATCTTATTTATTTTATTGGCTTTTTATAAATAGACGTTTATTACAGTTAGATTGACAATTAAGCATGATCATTTTGTTGAAAATAGCACTTTGCAGTTTATAAATATTTATATAAAAAAAGCGTAAATAAAATTTAAAAGTAGTTATAATCTTATCGTAAGAATATTTGAATTAATTAACACTAATTTCACCAAAATTTTATTTTATGTAAAAAAAAGTTTTTATTTTAAAAGATATGAATCGTAAAACTCATGAAATGAATAAAATAAATGACTTTAAAAATCAAATGTTTGTTAAAAAAAGACGACAAACATATAAAATACTGTTAAGACTTCCGGCAAAGCCTTCAATAAAAATATTTCGATGTCTTAAGCGGTGACGACATTCAATTGTCTCAAGACTTTTGTCTTTTTGATAGAATAGGCGAAACCCAGGGATGAGTTGACGATCAAAAAGCTTAATATTACTGTAAATACAGTGAAGATAACGTCTGCGCCACTCATATTACGAACATAAATGGCCGCCAAAATGATGCCGATTACCATAAGAAGAAGAGCTGATCCCACATAACCCAGAATAATGTTGACATGGACTTTGGTCTTTCCCCCCCACCAAATGGCACCAACTATTCCAACAATGGCCACACCAATAATCACAAGACTGTAGACAATACGAACCGCTTTATGCATCTTAAGAGGCTCTCCTCCCAATCCATTGCCAGATATAACGAAATACAGAGCGAACAGAATAACAATTGAGTTGAGAGCAATGAGAGTATATCTCAAAATTCGGAAAATTAGATTTATGTACTCTATTATCGATTCTGCCATCACTTATATCTTCTTCTAATTTAATTCTTTTCAACAATTTATTGACAAAATTTAAACACAATTTCCAAAAGAAGTCGTTTTCAGAGTTTTGTTGAAATACTCCTTGAGTTGAGTTTAAAATAACTTTTGATTCAAATAATGTGTTAAAACTCTTATAAACAAAATGTGTTTTAAAGTTCACAAATAAGAAAAATAATAAGAGATGTGACGATGTATTTCTTAGTGACTATACTTGTAGTTAACCCAAACTGGAAGGCGTTGGCGAACAAAGATTCCCAAACACTTAACCAAATAAATTATTTAGAAGTTTGTTATCCAAATATATTCGAAATAAACACAAATTTAGTGATTGTTTTGTCGTTTTTCTCGACTAAAACTGATTTATAAATTTTAAGCGATTATCAAATTTAACACTAAATTCAAAGAAATCCTTTGATAATAGGCTTTACTACACATTCCTTATTGAGGTGAAGGTTGAACACGAACTCTGCCGAAGAGTAAAAATAATGTTTTTCTTTATATTATCTGTTTATGACGTAATCCATGAAAATCATGTTTTACGTGAAAGGTTTGGTCCACTCTTTTTCCATTCAGTTCAGTATTTTCAGTGATGGCCATCAAAATAGGTGTGAATATACTGTCAATAGTGTCACTCTTCAGTTCACTCTAACGACTAATGGTTTGTCAATTGTATGACTTAATGTCACGCCTTAGTTATCCTGAGAACTAAGAGTGCGGACGTCCTGGAAGTTAGTGTTCATCTCTGGAAATGACTATATATGAGCTGATATTTTATTCATATATTTTTATTATCGGATTTGTTTGTCATAAAACGCTTTGATAACTGGTTTTTACTCAACTTTCAATCTCTGATATAATTGGATGCCAGTAATGAGACAAACATTTAATACCGGTATGGGAGCGACCGACCAGTTCTACCATAACTTTAGATTAAATGCCTTTTCAAATAACTTTCAATACTTACGAAACGCTTCTCTTATTTCGTGCGTTAACTCATTTCTTATTCAATATTCGGAAAACTTTTGATTCATTTTAATCACTGGAACAGCACTCAAACCATTTCACAAAAAAATGTTTATAAATATTTCGATAATTTTATTTTGAAAACTTTTCATAACTAAAGGTATTCGTGATTTATATGATGTCATTCGATACTCTTTTCATGACTTTCTCTTAATTTGCATTTTTTTGTTGAATAAATGTTTGAAAAGTTTTTCCTCTAAAAAATACACTAAATTGTCGTCAATTTAACCATTAATTCAATTGAATATATCTTTTCTTATAATTCTTATGGTTTACAACTTTTCGACGTCACTTAAATGGGATTACATTGATAACAATCAAATTGATCAAGGTAGAACCAGTTAATAATCAATCATATGACTCAATCATTAAGATATTCTCCTCAATATTATTCCACAAAAAGTTTAGCTTAAGTTTGAATGAGTATCAGTAATAAAGTTTGAGTAATGATTTTGTGGTATAATTTGATGTTCGATAATACATAATCGTAAGTACATCGATCACAATCTAAACTTGTAAACGTTGTAAATGTAGTAAATATATAGTAAATATCAATTTTATTTGAATCAAACATTTCTTTAAAAGAATATTAATTAATAGTTGTGTCGGTTGTGACTGCATTTTATTATATGTTATGTATGTGTTATTATTATTATATTAAATGTGCAAGTTCCAAATTGTTCAAAGTTTTTCAAAGTTGTGTTCAAACATCAATTGTTTAACACTAAACAAATTCTAAACAAATTTTTAACAAATATTTTGTGTGAATTCTTTATCTATAATCTAGAAGTTCACGAATGGGAGCCTTATCTGAACAATCGGTTCGATTCGTTGTTTATCACTTAAGATAACAATCAAAAGAGGTTCGGGTCAGTTGGTCACCACTTTTTTATCAGTTCATAATAAAATCAGTGCATTTCCAAACAATAAACAATACATTATCAAGTTCAGTTTTTTTTCAATTATAAGTTAATATTTGATAATTATTTGATTTATTAATCTATAATATTAAATAAGCAAGCAACAAAATTTTCAAGTTTTCAAAAGTTTGCCAAATATTTGTCAAATATTTCATTAGAATGCCAAGCACATTTATCATTAAAGTAACTGATTTAATTTAGAATATTTTAAAACTTGCAAGTTTAAGTCTAATTAATTCTGAGTGCATTTCATTTTAAGTCAAATTCCAAAACAAAGCGGTTTTTCCACGAATTATAAATAGAAAAGATTTAATTGACTCAATCCTCGACTCATTCCTCGCTTTTATTATAAGTCCTTAAAATTTCGTTTTGTGTTTATATTTGAATTTAATTTTTAAGCCTTTTTTAGACTGAAATGATTTTTTTTCTTTAAATAAAAAAATTAAAACTTTATTTAATTCGTAAGAAGTTTTTTTATTTAAAAAGATGATCAAGGTAGAGTATACTTTTAAGATAATTTATCAATGTTTATGTGACAAATCACTAATTAATAATCAATAAATTATTAACCAAAAAGTTAATCAATGAAAATATGTGCATGCTCAATCTTGATTACTATTGAGTATAATTAGCAAAAATCAATAATACTTTTTGGTCGCAATTATTGCTTAATTTCCTAATAATTATAATCTGATGAATGTCTCAATTCTTTGAATATATGAAGAAATATTCGGCCCTGAATTTAGTACTTAAAGTAATACAAATTGAAACTGAAAAGGGGTTCACACCCTTAACCGCTTTGAGCTCTAAGACATTTCATTTTAATTCAAATTTCAATTAATATTAAATTCATTGAATTATAGACAAAAAACTTCAAAAAATAGGAAACAATAGAAACTAAAAAAGGTTTCGTTCACTTAATTTGTTGTAAATCTATTTGTGCAAATGCTCCTTGCTCACTTATGCTAACTTTATAATTTTAAGGCCATTATGCGATTTAAATAAAATAAAATCCTGAAATTCAATGAACTAAAACTCAATGAATTCAAGTGAACTATAATTTTGATAAAACAATTCTCTAAGTTATAAACAAAATAGAATCTAGTTTGCAATGACCATGATGATCGGTCACAGGATATATTATTAAAATGCAGATCTGACTCAAATCAAAATTTCATTCAAACCTGATTTCAGTACAAAAAATGTCCTGAGATGTGATGTCTTATATTAATATATTATTAATTTAATTTAATGTCTGTTTCTCTAAACCATTAAATAAAAAATTTTCCGAGACTTGAATTCTAATGAAGAGATTATTTAATCGTAAAATCATATCTTTGGATATAAAACCCCAAATAATGGGGTAAACTATTCACCCACTCTTTTGTTGTTTTCTCTTGAGCCTTATGGGTTATCAAGATCAAACATGGATGTAATCTTATATCAACTTAAGTTGACTCTCATTTGAGTGAATTTGAGTCAAATTTGGAAATTTAATTAAATTTGTAAATATTGGCAAAGATTTAGAATATTTGTTTTGTTCATATTCTTGCAAAATTTAACCTTAATTAAACTAATCCGGGGTTTTACAAATACGACCTTGTCACAACTAATTTATTTCAACTTGAATTAGATCTAACTTTCTCCGATAAATTTAAAACTTATTTTTTTATTTGTTATCTTGAGAATAAGATCTACGTAAATTTAGAATTCTAGTTTTAGATACCCTGGTCTTCCTTGACTTTATTGATATATGACATACTATAGAGAGCCCTGTCTTAAGCCATATAAGGCCTGCAGAAAAGGCCTGAAGAGAATAAATATTAATAAAACGGTAAATGAAATTCATTAGAGAATAACTGCACTCAAATCATATGCCGAATAGGTTTTGGCAAAACGCAACGCAAGGGATGTATTGAACAGAGAACCAGACCTGTGGCGAAAGTGGGACATACAGTGAAAAGTCATAATTTAGACAATAGTTTGCTGTATATAAATGTAAGACAAGAGTGTAGACAACAAACCATAAGCGCTCTTAATGTGAGTCTCTCTTCGGTCAGAATTAAGTTATTATAACTTTTATTGAATTATTTTTGAATATTTCAATATAGAAACCAATCACTGATTTTCAGAAGGATTTTCTTTAAAACAGAAGCCCAGAGGTGTTTGGGCGCAGTGTTGTGCCAAACGTCTGTATGTGTGTATAGCTATCATAATTTCACTGTCACTTTACGCCAATCAATGAGTCGGATGAAAAATCCAAGTGAGAGCTACTTAATGGAAAGATAACCTACATTTTCACTGTCAGTGAACCTTTTGCTCTGCACTGGTCTTAACTAATCGCCTAATCATTCGGAACATTAGGTCCGAGAGTTATGTTTGCCGGCGAACTCACTCCACAACATATTTATTGATTTTTGTGGACAACAAAAAACTGCTCTTAAAATAACTTTTGGATTAAAACGATTAAACATTTTATAGCCTCCGAATGAATAAAAGATTTGTTTGCACTGCAATTACTGTTGAAATATTGGTGCTCTTCTTCATATGCAGTGTCACCACATTAAGTCCAAATGTAACCAGTGTAAATCACAAAAATTATTCTGAGTAAGTATTCTTTTAAAGATTTAATTCTTATTATTTATTTAGTTTTGTTTTTCCATAAAATTTGTTCATAACTAAAGAGATTTAGAGCTTTTGGTTTATCTATTTTCTAACCGCTATTAAGTGTTAAAAGTATTAATTAAATTCCTTTTAATCGCAATTATTTTTGGAAACATTTAAAGTTTGGTTCATATTATTTATAGACGACATAAAATTTTGAATTGTTTTTCGTTTTTCCAAACACCTTTTTTTACTAAACTTTTTATAAGTAGATATTAAGGCCTTTAATACTATATTTGATATTTTATTTTTAAGGTTTTCTCGGTTTGTTTTCTTTATTTTTAATGTTTTATTTTTATAGTTAATTTTATTTTAATCTTAGAGTGTTTATAAAAAGTTACCTAGTTTCAATTAAGATTATTTTATCTATCTCAACATGAGTGAAGTCATTCTTATGGTAATGTTGTTTACATACAATAAATAATCAAAAATTTATTTCACATAAAAATTGAACTTAAATTCAATTCAATTTATTTTTTATTTCCAAATAAATTGATTTTCCTTTGAATCAAATATTTTTTATTTCTAATAACTCAACAAATCGTGAAATTAAAAGTTATAATTATTTTGAAACAAATATAGGGATCTATTGTTCTGAAGCTAAGATTTTATTTTAAAATATATTTTTTTTAATTTAATATTTAATAATTTATTCTGAGCTTTAGTCGAGAGAAAGTGTTTTAAATGATTGGAATCTATTTTTCTCATTAAAAGCTTTTAAACGATTTTTAATTCAATGAAACTTTTTTAAAAAAGTTTTTTTTGACAAAAATATAATTTTCTTTTTTTACTGTAAGTCATGCTATCATACGATTACGTCACGAAGACTTACACCTCTTGAAAGGCGATCCAAATGAGATCACATCAGATGAAGATCAGGTAAATGAGTGAATCTTCAATAGATTTGAATCACATTTTTTCTATTCATGGGTTGATTAAGTTCTTGAAGTTTCCTCTAATTTCTTATGTGATGTTCATATCGATAGCACGAAGTCTTATGGGTCGACACTTCAGATAAGAACTCTTCGTTTGCATTCGTGCGGATAAGTCCGAGTCATGTGCGTAAAGTGCGGAGTACGGGATGGCCGGGAATGGGAAGGGCCTCTTTCATCACTGATAACCTTCAGTCATGGCTTAACACCGCTGATTCAAGTGTTGTGAATACGTTAGGGGGTCGACACTCGGCTATAGTGCCATCATTTTCTTTGGACAGATATCATCCGTTGAGTCAAATAAACAGATATCTGTCCGATATAAGTAAACTGCCGGCGGTTACCGTATTTGACATCGGGGTCAGTCATGAGGGTCGCAATATTAGAGCGGTTCAAATACAGAACAATCCCTCAAATCCTAATTACGTTTGGATCGACGCCTGTACTCACGCCAGAGAATGGATAACACCTGCGGTCGCCCTCTATCTTATCGATAATATAATACAGAATAACGTCAAACAGAATTTCTTAATAATTCCGGTCATAAATGTTGATGGATATGAATACACGTGGAATACCGATAGGCTTTGGCGCAAAAATCGTCGGCCCTACTCAAGGAGTCAGTTTGCAATAAGTGAAATGCCTGACCGCTGTAATGGTGTTGACCTCAATCGCAACTATGACATCAATTTTGGAGGTGAAGGGGGTTCAGCTAATCCCTGTTCTTTCTTATTTGAGGGCCCGTCGCCTTTCTCAGAGCCAGAAGTACGTGCCATCAGTGATCTACTTTACAGGTTTAAGAATAGAATAAAGTTAGCCATATCTCTACACTCATTCAATCAGTTGTGGGCCTGTCCTTATGCCTATAAAAAGTCTTCTACCACTCACTTTAGCCAACACATGGATGTTCTTCGAGACATCCAAAACGCCGTTTTTAATACTAATGGTGTTAAGTATCAAATCGGACCTTTAGGTACCTCTTTATATGTTGGCTCTGGTTTTATGATGGACTGGATATACACTAAATTAGGCATAACTAACAGCTATTTATGCGAACTTAGAGACAAAGGAGATCACGGATTCCTATTACCAGTCGATCAGATACTCCCCACCTGTCAGGAAACCTACAATGGAATACTCGCTGCAATTAGCAAGATCTTTTAAATTATTTTTTTTAAATAAAAGTATTATTTTTCCAATAATTTGTTTAATCGATTTTTGTTTTGAAAAGTGATATAATTTATAGACATTTGAGTGATATTTAATGGAAAAAATGCATTAAAATATTGAAAATCATTGGACTAAGACTTAGATTTGTTTTGAATAATCAATTGATTGAGAAATTATTCATTCAATTATTGTTTGTATGAGTTTTAGGAATTCCCTCCAAAACAACAATAATTAATTCAAATGAAAAAATATTTTCAAATGAATCATAAAAATTCAAACCGAGTATTGATTTTATTAAAAGAAAATTGATTTTATTATCATTTCCTTATTGAAAATTATTGTAAATTTAAGCAATTTATTTCAAGCTCATTTTATATTTTTGTTAATATTTTAAAAAAATGCTTTATTGAGCAAGTTTATCTTTTAAATGAACATTCTTAAATTGTAATTTTGGTAATTAAATAGATGAAATTCTTGATTATTTGAGTAAATTTTGATATTTATGTCGACTATTGTTAAAACTTTGTTTAAGAAAACTTTGTGTTGAGTCAAACATTTGATTAATTATCTTCTAATTCACTGGAATTGAGTTTAATATTTGTCTTCAAATGTATAATACGTGAGATTTTTCTTCAGTTTATTCTCATTATTAAGTATATATTAAATTAATTAAATTTTTTTAATTTAATAAATTATAATTTCAAACGAAAGTGAAGTTGAAGTTTAGGTAAAATTCGTGCACTTCTTATAAAAAAGAATGATATCATTTAAAAAAGAAAACTTTTCAAGAGCCAATTCATTCTTGAACTTTAATTTTTATTAGTTTTTATATGAATTTTATTGATTTTTAGTACAGATTTTTCCTCGAAATAAATAAAAAACATTTAATGTCATGTTTTTGATGGCAATTGTTATTAATTCTGATTTAAAGGAAGAAAAATAAAAATATTTTTACTCTCATTTCAGAAATTCTTTTCACTGAAAAATGAGGTCTACTTTTAAATCAATTGATTTCTCCTAAATTAGTGTCAAATCAATGAAATACACATTAAATAGCAATTAATTATAATTTAATTGCTTTTATAATTTAGTTGACTTCCAATTCAAAAGGAAAACTATCGAAACGATAAAATGCGGAAATGAAATGAAAGCGAAATTATAGATCGCGACTCAGAATACGTTTATAAATAACTTAATGTCAGATTTAAGTCAGTCTTTCAATTAATTGGATCAAACATTATGTTTGTCTATTGAGGACATACCGTTATTTTGTCTTTTTTATCGAAGATAGTCAAATTTAAAAGTGATCTAGGGCATTATTTTAAACAATATTATTTCCTTTTCATTTTATGTCAGAAAATATGAATTTTATTTATTAAATATTTTCTTATTTTTTTATAAATATTAATGAGATTTAAATATAAAACTAAAGAATAATTTTTAAATAAAATAATTCTTTTGAATCAATTATTAGATGAGTAAGGTAACTTTTCCTATCGGTTACTTCGATAACTTCCATCTTCACCATTACTGTGTCTAGTAACAGTTACTTTTTCAGCAAATAAACCCTTGCATGGGATGAGCGCGAAGTATAGACAGGACGTTATGAGAGGCGTTAACATCAATAAAGTTATTAAAGTTGTAATCATTTCAAACCAAACTTCGGCTGTTTTTTAGTAAAAATAAATAAGTATTAAATTAATTTATTAAACGAATTACGTTTGGATTCCCTCTTTTCCACTGAATTCTGTGTATTGTTTGAATTGTCTTCCATCAGAACAGGACTGACTGACACTAATAAAAGTGATACCAATTGTGTTATCATTTGCTTAGATATCAATAATAGGATTCGACAGAAATAAAGACAATAAATAGAAGAGTAAGCGATCTATGATTTAGTAATTAAATGATAGGTTAATGTATGAAATATAATAACTCTGAAATAACTTTTACTTTCGAGTTATGAAATGCAAGCAATTAATCGCTTCTATTATAAAAGCAAACAAAACAAACGAAACAATCATTTGAATCATTCTATTGTTTTAAACCGCGAGTTAATTATCTCAATTTGTTTCTTATTAGCTTTGCTCGTGCAGAACCCATGAATCTAATTAAAGTCAGATTTTCTATTTAGCCAAGAACAATCAAATTATCATAACTTGATTACTGAAGTCGTTAATTGAATTTCAGTGAAAAATTATATAAAATATTCTCACAATTAATATATGCTTTAAGTCTCGGCTAATAATCTTTTGAATCATTTGAAATGTTTTCAAGGCTTTAGTGTTTGGGTGTTATCACCACTTGTTTTATAAGGTATCGAATCATTTAAATGAAAAAATAGAAACATTTTTACCATTTGGTGAAGAAATCAGATTTTTATTTTATTTATTAGATATTTATTAAATGAAGTGTTCGTCACATTTCAAAGAGTTATTTGTATTTACAAACAGACTTTGAAGGACTAACTCTTGGCGTTCCTACCCTTCAATCTTTCAATAAATGGATGAAATTATTGGAATTTTAATGAATTTTTCAAAGAAATCCTCTCTTCTATTGAAGTTATTAAAATTGTATCATGATTAATTCCAAGAATACCACTTTTCATTATGAATTGATTATATTTTTTAAGAATTCTTAAGAGATTTGATCATAAAATTGTAGTAATTATCAAATGTACTTGATCAAAAAAAATTATATTCATTTTGGAGATAAGAACATAAAAAAACTGATGTCTCAAAGGATAGAGTCGTAAATAGAATGATCAAGTGTTGATTTATCGATTTAGTTTATCTTGATGTTTATTTGCCAAAATGGGAAACACATATAAGGAATAAGTTTGGCATTAGTTTGTCTCCGGTCACTCAAATAACAAACAATAGAAGCCTTGATTTCAAATCAATTTATATTTAATATGAAAACTAATTTAATTCATGAGTTGAGTGAGAGGTAGAATTACTCATATCTGTTGTAAGATCGTGGAAAAAATGAACCATGATTATTTTTCATTATACATTTATATAAAAAGTCAATGAATTGTCTAAAAAATTGAGTGAAAATAAATTACAAGAATTTAAAAGAAATGAATCAAAATTATTGCTTGAATTGAATTAAAAGGTGTTTTGTATATGAAATTCGTGTCCGAAAACAAAATTATTAAATGAAAGGTATAAATGCAAAGGCGATCAACGAATCATCAGTAGTTTCATCCTTGAAGTTTCATAGCTATAATAGAATCAAAATATGAAAGCCTTTCATAGGCTGTGATTAAAATGAAATTCAAATATACATTAATATATAATTGAATGCCTGAGATATAACTGAATGTTCACTACGAGAAATGATGAGATCTGTTGTCAAAATACCAAATAAAGTATAACTTATATAATTGTAAGGCTTTCCTGTGTTGCAGTCCGGCGCCCAACAAAACCAATTGACAACTCGATGTCCTTCAGCTCACTTTACAAGAACTTCTGCAATTCAAGAACGCCTGTCGCCCACCCGACCACTAAACATATATTTTTCCAATTCTTATGACTATTAGTATCACTGACTGACTAATATTTACCATTCATTAGACACTTTGCAATCAGAGCTTCACTTCATAAGGAAATCATTGAAACGCTGTTTACCACTAAAACTGGCCGTTAGTCTGAAGAAAGAAATAGAAATAAGAAGACATCAAATCTGATTTATTTTATACACTTTCGGATAAATTGTCAACAAGCACAGTTATGCTGAAATATCTTGTTGCTATCTACTATCTAGGTAAGTTCTACTAATATTACTCAATTATTTATATGTTTTATTTTATTTATAAAAGTTTTATATCTGTTATGGAATTACTTAAAGCAAAGGATAGAATTGAAAATTATTTATTAAATATTAATATTAAGGTAATTTAGCGAATGATTTATGAAAATTGTCCATGTACACTCATATGTACACTCATATAATTTAATACGAAGATTAGTCAAAATGAAATTACTATTAAAATGAGTACACGTTTAAAAGTGAAGCCTTAAGTTATGAAATGATGTGAAACTCTTAAACCTCTATTTGTTATTCAAGTCATAAAACAAATATTTAAATTCAAAATTTTCCTGAATTGAAACAAATTTACAAAAGAATAACAATATTGTGAAGACCTTGTATTACATTTCTGGTTAATGTGTGACCCTTTCACAGACTAAATGATCAAAAGTAAAATATTTGAAAAGGAGTTCAATATAATATAGATTAATGACAATTCACTCATTAGATTTCAATGACTTAATATTTTTAATATCTCTTTCATTACATTATTATATTCATTAAAATGTTTCTAAACTGTAATTGAAAAGATATTTCGATTTTGTTTGAATTTTATTTATATCTTAATTGATATTAACTTAAAATTTAATTTCTATTTAAATCTTAATTATTATTTGAGCCTAAAAATGAATGTCTTATTTATTCAGCACTAGTACTGCCTCATAGTCTAGTCGGAGACCAGAATGCGGTTCAGACCAACGGCACAGGCAATGCATTAACCCGTTTTATAAGGAATACTAACTGTCGTTATCGTACATTTGGTAATTGTCGGGTAAGAGTAGTACCTCCTTGTTCATCAAGCCAATGTCATCAACCAATACCACCAGTGGTTGTGGGCCCTGTAATCGAACCAATAGTTCAGACACCTGTAGTACAGACACCAATTGTCCAAGAGCATGTCCAACAACATGTAGATGTGGTCCAACAACACGTGGATGTGCCGGTGGTGCAAAGGCCTATTATACACGTTCCCACAATCACCCAAAGAGTTACTTCTTGTCCTGAGGGTCATTACCTCTCACCGGACGGAACCCATTGTAAACATATTGAATGTTCGATCGGTTTTATATTCAGCGATGAATATCTCAAATGCGTTGATATTAACGAATGTGAGCACAACGTCTGTCTTCACGACGAGTCGTGTGTCAATACTCACGGCTCTTACATTTGCCGAAAGATCTGCACTCAGGCCGGGTATAGACTTGATGTCACTCTAAATACCTGCGAAGATGTTAACGAATGTATAGAAGGAACCCATTTATGTGGTCCTCAACAAACTTGTATTAACAGACCCGGAGGTCACGAATGTGTTTGTCCGCCAGGTTTCAGACTTAACGGTCCGCTCTGTGAAGACGTGGATGAGTGCCTCCATTCGCATATATGTTCAGAACAAACCTCTTATTGCAAGAATGTACCAGGAAGTTATATTTGCATCTGTAAGTCTGGTTTCCAGGATGACGGCACCGGAAAGAACTGTATTGATCTTAACGAATGCCTAATTGGAAACGGAGGCTGTTCTCACACTTGTCTCAACACATTTGGCTCATATGAGTGCAGTTGTCCCCCAGGATATCAACTCTCACCCGACAAGAGAACGTGTCTCGACATCAATGAATGCTCTAAATATGGTTCGACCCATTTGTGTGCGCCCGAGACCTCAGTCTGTGTTAACACTCCCGGTTCCTATCACTGCGAATGTAAGGTTGGTTTCAGGGATGACGGAAGTCATAAGAATTGTCTCGATATCGATGAGTGTTCAGAACACACACATCTCTGTCAACAAAAGTGTATCAATACTTTCGGTTCTTACAAATGTCAGTGCAATCGAGGCTACCGTTTGGTGGACGCCCACCGATGCGAAGACATTGACGAATGTCATGAGGGAGATATCATCAATACTGTGGCCTATAGCAGGTTCAGGGCAGACTCCGGTCGTCCAAAATTGTGTCAAGGGCATTGTGAAAACACATTGGGCTCATACAGATGTACCTGTCCTCATGGCTACAAACTTGAATACGATCACCACTGCGTGGGTGAGCAGACATTCACCTCATTTAACAACACTTTTATTCTTAATTTACTTATTTTGAGTTTATTTATAATCTCTTTCTATATATAGACATAAATGAATGTCAAGAACACGGGTATTGTCGTGGGCACAACCAAACCTGTGTTAACATAGGAGGAAGTTTTAGATGTATTCACACCGAATGTCCGCCCGGATATCATAAGGACGATGAGTGAGGGCTAAGAATTATATCAAAAATATTTGTATTTAATTTTCATATTTTAACTTAAATTACAGTAAATGTAAAATAACTCAGCGTTTGGTCTACTCTGAGATTTGTGATGACCCCCATCTCAAGTGTGATATAAATCAAGTGATTTGTTATACATACGCATACCTACCCTTCAGATCAAACTTTTTGACCAAATCTGGTTCAGGTTCTCATGACTTCTTCACATTCATAGTTCCGATTCATCCGCCAATAATCGCAGAATTCAGTCTTCGTTTAGTTTCAGTGAAGTCACCGCACACTCACGTGAGACCCGCCATCAGAGAAGACTTTCATCTGAAACGAACCGGAGATAATGAAGTAAAGATAACACTTTTGAATTCACTTCAGGGCCCGCAAGACATTGAACTGGAAGTTGAGGCTAAAATGTATAAAAACGGTCTTCAAATCGGCAAAAATATCGCAACTGTTATGATCTTTATCTCTGAATACGAGTACTAAACGTTAAGACAATTACTAACTTATTATTTATTATTACTTTTTATTGTAATTATATTCAAATATTGATATAATTGTAGTAAAAGTGATAATTGTTTGGAAAATAATGTAACTAAAGATATTTGTAATTAAAGTTTTGTTTAATTGGATTTTATCTAATCTTTAAAATTATTTTTAAATTTGTTATAAAAAATGATTCAATTATTCACAGAATCACATAAAATATGCATAATTTCATCAGAAATGAGTCAACAAATGAATAAATGAGCAAGCAATAATCCAATAATGAACAAGTTTAGAAAATATTTTATAACTTATAAAAATTAATGTTTGCGAAGGCTTTTAAAATAATCTGATTATTGAGTATTAAATACGAATTGAATCCTTTGATATTTAACTAATATTAACTAAATATAAACAATATTTTTATTGATTACTTCCTTTAATTTCATTTATTTAATAATTAATTCAGGTTTAAGTTAAGAGTCAACTAAGTTGTGATCCTCATCTAAAAAACAATAATTTATTGATGAGTCTATAAATCAGCCATAAGTGCAAAATGAGTTTAATTTACACAATCTTTTGAGACAAGTGGCACAACTTGAACACCAGTCCTCTCATGAAATATGTCTTTTTAATAGAACACTATTCAACAAATGGTTCAGATGATAGACATTTAATCCTTTGGCAAGAATTTGGGCCACAAACAGGACTGGCATCCAATGCATTACATAAACCAAAATTATGAACAGAGTTTTAGTCTTCAAATTTATCATTCGATCGATGATGAGATACATTATATATGATTTTATATTTATATGAGTTATTCCTAAAATTGATTTTAATATTCATATCTTAAGTTAAAATACTAATGAAAGTCAAATATTAGGTCCAAAAGTCCATTAATATTATAAAACTAATGGACGTCTGGACCTTAGGGTTGACTTTTACTTGAATTCATATTTAAAACTCTGATGATATGGAGTTTAAGTACAATAAAACTAACAAAGGTATATTTACCTGTTTGTTATTTGCCATGAACAATCTTTCGGAAAATTCTCAGACTATTCTTAACCTTTGTTTAAAAAATGAAAACTATTTCTAATAATTAAATAAAGAGTTAGAAATAACTTATTTTCTACACTTTTCCTCTAATCGAGAGTTAAAATTAGATCAAAATTTGTCTGAAATGTCAAAAAAGTTCACAAAAACTTATTTATTATAAATGAAGTATTATTTATATCGAATTGAAAATTTATGGATCGATATATTTATGGCTTCTTTTTATTAATATATGATATAATATATGAATTTTGGTCTTAAAATCTTATTTATTTACCCTTAAGTCATATCTGTTCTTATTTTATTAATACTTATGGTATGATCTCAAAGAAATTTGACGCAAACCTTCTCAACACTAAATGAGTTCCCAATGGATACCCGAAATATATTTGAAACCTACACATATATAGAGTACAAAATTGAATTAAATTTAAAACTTTTCGATATAACATCGATTTATATATTAGTTGAACATGCTTACACCCTTACATACTTACCTTAATAAAAATATTGTTTACAAAATCGAAACTTATTTTTACAGAATTAGAATCTAAAAACATTTTATTTAAAATTTTTTACATTATTTTAAATATGTATTTGAAAACTTGTATATTTTAAACCTGGATATATTATATTTAGTAACATGGTTAAAGGTCATTCTAGAATATTCTGGTTATTAAAATATAATGATTTTGTAGCATGCTCAATCGAACGTACACTTGAAATACTAGTATCTCTAAAACAGAAAATAATAAAAAGAAATATTTGTACCAAAAATTTATAAATATTTTATCGGTACTAAAGTAAAACTATTTTTAATTTAAACTAAACTTTGAAATTTAGAATTCATAGAATAAATAAATAAGAAATAAAAGTTATTTACTCCGAATCACTTCCTTCTAATAAAAAATTTCAAAGATCCTACACTACTCTTTTAAAAAGTTTAAAATTTTAAAATCTTTTAAAATGATTTAATAAGTTTTAAAGTAAATATTTATAATTAATAAATAATTATAAACTCTTATATTTAAAAAAAAAGTTTAACAAAACAAAAGTTCTATTAATACTAAATAAATAAATGAAAAAATTGAAATAAAATATACTTAAGAGCTTCTTGCTGATATACAGTCAACGCAAATCATAACTGATTTTTTAAAATTGAGATTTCACCATGATAATTTCTTATCCGATTTTTAAAAGTTTGATATCATTTTAAAGCTTATTAATTGGATTTTCTTAAATGTATCTTGAATTTACTTGAAAGATCTAGTTAATATGATTTCTGATTGATCAAAAAAGGAGTATTTTTCGTTGTTTGGAGCAAAATCAATCAATTAAAACAATAAAATTTTATAAAAATCACACATTTAATTATTTTCTCTCTTTGAATATTGTAATAAAAGATTAAACTAAGATGAAATCAATAAATAAATGCGATCAATTGAAATTGAATTAATTGAATTTGATATTTGGTGTAACCCCAAAATTTGCTTAATTTACCACCGCCACCCACCAAACTCCATACAAAGAAAAATGCCACTTTAAATTTGATCGATCAGAAATAATATGGACTAGATCATTCAAATAAATTCAATATACAATTAAGAAAATGTAATTATTAAGCTTTAAAATGATATCAAACTTTTGAAAATCGGGTAAGATTATCATGGGGAAATCTCAATTTAAAAAAATCAGTTTTGATTTGCGTTGACTGTATATATTAAATTTACTTTACAATGAATATCTGAATAATACCAAATGATATTTTAAATGTAGTAAAATTATGTTTAAAATAATATATTTTTTATGCTAATGAATACATTTATGAGTTAACAAATATTTTATTAAAAATTATCATTGAATATATTCTATAATTTATTATTTAATAAAATTTTAAAAGTTGAAAAAATTGTTCTAACT
Source organism: Galumna obvia (assembly GCA_034695785.1). NCBI lineage: Eukaryota > Metazoa > Arthropoda > Arachnida > Sarcoptiformes > Galumnidae > Galumna > Galumna obvia. The sequence continues at coordinate 17,320 of JAQFZM010000701.1, forward strand.
CAATAAAAATTGAAAAAAATTATTTCCTAAACCAGGGAAAAGATGGTTCCTTTAAAACCTAACAAATATATAGATAGGAAAGAAAATCACAAAACACTTTTTCACAATATGAATGGACAAATCGATGAAAACGAAAAAATAAATAAATTAATTAATTTATTCGGAGTATTAAAGTTGGACCAAAATATTAAACAGGAGAAAGTTGTTCCTGATGATATGAAAATTTCTGGACTAACATCTGGCAAAATACCTGAAAATATTGGTATAATGAATGGATTCATTGGTCTCCGAGGATAAACAAAATAAAATTATGACTAAATATTTTTTAATCGATAATTTTAACCAAATTTTGTTTAAATAATTTGGTTAAAATTATTTTGAATTATAATTATCGATATTTGGGATCTATAATATTTATGAAAATATCTGTAATCAACGTAATATTTAGAAAATAATTTTATTGTAACATTAAATACAATTTCATACTATAAAAGATCTTTTAAAAAACTCTTTACATTAAATTGTTATAGATAAATTGATCTAGTCAAATTAAATGTAGTTTTTCAATTAATATTTGAATATCAAATGTTTAACATTTATTCTAAACTTTATTCAAAACTCAATTAAATATATGTGCTGTCAAAAAACTATTTATAATGGCGAAATAAAATTAAACAAATCAATGTTTTTAATTGTTTTTAAATGGATTAAATTTGTTAATTATTATAAATTTAAATAAATTTTAAATATTAATGTAATTCAAAGTTTTCATATAAATAACACAATTTAATATTTCATAAAAAATTTAATAAATAAAAAATTATAAATATATTAGATTAAGAAGTATAAATTTTATAAATATTTCATAATTTTAAACTATACAATTAAATCTTACCATATATAGTTAAACTCAGGTAATTTACTAGTTTATATATATTAGCCTAATATATCCCACTCAACTTTCTCTTCAACTGCAAGGTAGATATTTATATTAAGTTTCATTATCGAATTTTAAAATAATTATAATTTTATAAAATGATGAGTTTATACTACAAGATTGTTGTGAAAAATCCCTTCCCAATATGTTTCATTTAATGAATAATTGTAAAACCCTTGTTGCCTCAAATTTGTGAAAATTAATAGGAATATCAAGTCAAGCACAACTATTCCAAAATTAATTTTAAGCAACATAAATGGGAATGTTACTAATAAAGAGGTTATAATTTATAATCTTTTATTTGAAACAATTATGTGCTTTTCTGAATTGTTTTAACTGTTTTTTATTTCCTGTATTTAGTGTGTTACCTCTTAATTGTATTTGTATATGTTTTGTGTTTAAATATGTGTCCATATGTATATTTATATATGTTTTTATGTATTTTTGTTTTATTGATTTTTTGTATATTTGTATCTATTAATTGTTTTTCTTATATTATAATTATATGATCACTTGCAAATACAGGTGACGCAAAAAAAAATCTTAGTTGGAGATTTTGAATAACTCAAAGACGGATTAAGATAATTCAATTCTGTAAAAAGTATATTAGAGTACCACATCTACCTTTTTTTTGATTAGGGTGACCACCTTTTTGGGACCGGTCCCAATATGTCCCTGTTTGACCTATGCAAGACCCTATGTCTCTCCCAAAGCTAAGGTATATTGGGATAATTTTATGATTTCATTCTTTAGAGGAAGGGTTACCCTTTATTTTAAAACCAATATCTTTTAAATCGATAGAGAAACAAAGAAACAGTGGTGTTTTGAAAGTCAAGGTTTTTATCAAAAAGTCCCATAGAGGAACACTATAAAAATCTGGACACCATAGTATCTAAAATATTTTGTGATTTTTCTATAGATATCATTGAATGGAACAACTTTGCTGCTAGTCAATTTTTTATCAAAGCTAAGATAAAGCCTACAGAAGGCATTCAAACTTGTGGAAAGCTACAAAATTTTAGGTATTTTTATGAAGTTAGAGTACCATATAGGTGCTTTATCATAACTTTGTCCAATAATTGTCTAGCAGCAAAGTTGTTCCAAAGTTATTCCATAAGATACCCCCCTAGAGTAAAAGAGAAAAAATAGGCAAAAATTCTGAAAAATTATCGGAAATCAGTAAAAATTAAGAGAAAAATAAATTAAAAGCTTTAATTTTTTTGAAAAATAACTTAAAACTTAATAAATAAGGTGCAAACGTCAAAATTACAGTTTTTTACACTTTCTTTTATGAAATCAATTGAAAGGCTGTACCATGCATTCAGACACCATTCCGCCACTAAAGCATAGCCCGGCCTTTTCTCTTTTCCAGAATTTTTCAATTCTTCAGGTTTTTTAGTAGCGCCCATCCACTTGACCCAATATGATTTGATTTTACTTTTGACCGATTAATTGACGGTCACATCCATTGGTTGGACCAAGCGTGTAAGATCTCAAGGTAAAATAAATATTTAATTTTTATTGAAAACCAAATTTCACTTCTAACGGCATGGCGTTATACCAAATAAAGCTTTGTCGGTTGTAAATGGCGATTGAACTCATTTCCTTCGCCACCCTTTTGTTCGAATAAATAAAAGTTTGTTTTATTAAAACAATTTTTTTTCTGAATGAAATCAATTTGTAGTCGTTTTAAACCTTTAAATATTTTAAATAAAGATAACGGATCCGATGATAAACACTCGTCAACAAAATTTAAGGAAATACTCTTCAAATTAAGAAAATTGTCTGCTATTGTCTTCAAACAACTATTAAAAGGCTCACATTTAAACCAATTCTTGAGAATGTCTTCATTTCAATCAAATCCTTAAGTTTCGATATACCGTTTGTCGCGACATGGATCGCCATGGCGATCGATCTCGTTTTCCACAAAAAAGTGGGGTAGGAAATTAGATCGATCGTCACTCAAAACTCACTTTCAAGCTATTGAAGGTAATTATAGGACTAGAGGAAAGATCGATTAGTAGTGGGGCGACAGAGGCAGAGGTTTCAACGCAAAAAGGAGATCTATCAGAAATTGGATTATTCACCGACAATGAAAGTGAAAACGAAGAACAGATTGAGACCATAGATTTCAAGGACAGCGATTACAGCCAGTGATTTGAATATAAAATAGAATGTAATCTACCCTTCACTTTACTTTCGATTTGATTCAAACATTGAATTTATTTTAAAAAAATTATAAATAAATTTGATTATAATTAAAGGATGTATTAATTAATTAAAAGAACGATCTATACATTAGCTAATCGATCAATAGATTACCTATTCTACCATAAAATCAACTCCATCGCCATGGCGATCCATGTCGCGACAAACAGTAATATTCATATTAACTCATAAATTCGATCCAAATGTAGTATAAAGACTTTTTGAGCCTATTTTTGTAATTAATTTTTTCCATACAATTTCATCCAGAGCCAAATTAGTGTTTAATTTTATAAAATTATTACAGTTTTCCTCAATTAATTCACTTAACTTTTCTGAAAGAAGTCTTGATATCGAATCTTGCAATAGAAGAAATTAATTTATATTTTAGTGAAAATAATCTGATACTTAGTTATAAAAGAATAGTATTTCAATTATTGATCAACAAATGCTGAACCCTATCGTTTAATTAACATTATTGTTTGTTAAACTTATAGATTTCTAGTTTATATATAATATGTAATTACTGTTGTTTGAACTCGGTTATACATAAAATATTAAAATATTTGGTAAATAGTTAACTTTAATGGTTGTAATAAATTTATTTAAAATTTTAATACCTCTAATAAATTCTTATAATTTCAAAATAGATATAAAGTATACTCTGTCGATTATGAACTTACCTGTTATGAATTTCTGGGTCTTATGAACAATAATTAATAAGTTGAATGAATCGCTATATCTATTACCCTAAAGTCTAGGTTATAAGTCGATCTCGTGTAAAAGTCGCATGTCATTTATTGGCAAAAATTGAAATTATTTTGTTGAATAAGTCGGAGGTCTATATTTTTTCCAAATTTGACTTTTTTCTTGTATAAGTCGCGACTTATAACAAGATTTTAGGGTAATGTTAAATACAAATGTTAATAATATTGTTAGTATATTGTGTGTTATGAAATATTGTGCAATGAATTTCTGGATGTTATGAATAGATTTCACTGCATTTATAACATCATAATCTGCCTGTTATTATTAAAACTGGGAAAATAGCACAAATTATCAAATAATGATTCATTTTTTTATAAATATAAAAATAATTTTTTATTTTGTTTTGGATATTATGGTTTCCTATATTAAAAATAATATATTTATGTACATAATACTTTTAGCTTTGGATGATATCAATGAGGAAACAATCAAATGTCAATTGAATCTTTCAAAATTGACTAGAATTACAAATTGGTTTAGCAAAATATAATATTTTTATTTGTTATCTAAACGATTTTGCTAACTATTAATGTAATGAATAAAAATGTCATTTTTCCATGAGTCTTGTGTGCTATGAAAATTTTTCCCTGTCATCTACCACTTCATAAGAGACAAAGTATATTTTATAAGGTATTTCAATAATAATTTGAATTCATATTAAATTTAAAATAACACTAATATAATATAACAATAAATGAAAATATTATTTAATTTTGAATATTTTTTGAATAAAAACTGTTGCGTAAATTATAATTAGAAAAATATTATAATTGTCTATTGAATATTACATTATTATAATATATATTAGGTAGATTATAATAAATTATAATTTTTATCAATGATATTTTTATTTATAAATAATTTATATTTATAATAATTAGATATAAAGAAAAAAATTATTTTTATTAAAAGTTTTATTAATAAATTTCCACAAAATAATAATTTTTTGGTGAATATATCTAGAGGTTAATAATACAAATAATGTTGAACCTAACTAGCATCAATTTTATCATTGCTGTAAATGAAGTAAATATAAATTTAAATTAGATTAAGTACATTTTGATATCGATTTATTTTATAGGCTTTTGGTTTTGTTAAATATAAAGGTGGGCAAGGTGGTGTTGTACTTGATAATGGAGTTGAGGTGGAAATTCTCAGAATACTTCAAAGTTTATTCAAATTTAACTACACCTTGTTTCATTGCGGACAAATATGGGGTAATCTTAAATCGGATAATACTTGGTCAGGTATCATGGGTGCTTTAACTGAGCAGGTATGTTTTACAAATTAATATTTTTAAAAAAATAAACTAAACTTTGTTATAGAGGGCTGACATCGGTTTGGGTGAAATATCAATAACACATCAACGCTTACAATATATTCAGTTCTCATACCCGCACACCATATTATCCATTTCATACATTACCTCTGCTTTGAAACCAACAAAAGATTTTAATTATCTCTTTAGTTCGTTTGATAAAGTGACATGGACATTAATTGCATCTAGCTGGTTTTTGTCAATATTACTAGTATTTTTAAACAAGATTACATTCAAAATTAATTTTATTAATATATGCTGGAGTTTAAATGAAATTTATCTAGGAAAATCATCAAATTACCGAAATATCAGAGCCACAAATTTACAAATATTAATAATAGTTTCAATGTTTGCTTGCTTCAATCTACTTGCAATATACTCAAATTTAATTTATTCATTGAGTGTTGTACCTAGTAAACCTGAAGAAATTGATACAATAGAAAAACTGCACATGCAAGTTTTAGCAAATAAATTGAAACTAATTTCACTTGAAGAATTAAGTCATTACGACACGATCTTGGTAAATAATTTATAAAATATCAAAATATTAATAATTTTTCTATTTTTAGAAATTAATATACCAAGAAATTAGCTCCAGGATTATCATTAAAAATGATTTGAACTCAATTATAAAAAGTATAATCAAGGGCAATCCACCAACTGCATATATTGAATCAAGACATTATTTTAACATTCTAATAAGAGAATTTAGCAAGGAAGTTTTCTATATTCCTCCCACTACTGAAGATTCGACATTTTTTCTCGATTTTTTATCCATTGCTTATAAAAAGAATTTTCAATATAAGAAGGAATTTGATACTATGTTAGTCTTAACAATTTATATCATCAAATTTAAAAGAATTTTGTTTCAGAATTACCATGGCTAAGGAAAGTGGTTTATATGATAAATGGAATTACTTAATACAAACTCATAACTCTGTTACGAATTCAACGAATAATAATGAACTTGGCTTTTATTTTATTCATTTTGCTTATTATTCTAGGTTTTTATTGTGCAGTCATTTGTTAAGCTTGATCATATTAGTTTTAGAAATATTTAAGCAATTAATAATTAAATTTATTGCATAAATAAATATTAATGAAATGTAATTATTATCTTATTTTATGTCCTTAGATTTGAATATTCATAAAAAACCTGTTTTTCCAACAGCAAAGCAATAAATCAAAAGAAATAAAGGGTAGCTTTAATATCTTAAAAGAACTTAAAAATAAAATGACATTTAGTTAAGTAACTAAAACTCTATTATAAAGAAAAAAAGGTGACCACTGACTATTAATAATGTATTTAAAAATGAATACAGATTAATTTAGTAAAGTTAATTGATTCTAATATTTTCAACACTTCTTCTGGACATAGAACTTACTAGCTCATATTTTAAGCGCGCATTTTAAAAATTCCAATACTAAATTATAATGAAATCGATATATAATTAGCACTGTAATAATTAAATAAAATTACAGTGTGCTTATTTGCCTTAAACTGATTTATTTGTTAAATGGTTGTATAGGGTACAAAATAATAATAATATTACATTACTTATACTACATTAAAATCTATATTTTATACATTATTATTGATGTCACGGGAGTGACGGGAGGGAACGGGAGTGAGCGAAAATTTTGGTAACGGAATTGGGAGGGACTGAAAAATTTTGTCCCGAGAAGGGGAGGGAACGGGAGTGAGAATTTTAGCAAATTTGGGTCCTTAGTTTGGACAAAATTTTCATAACCTCTCTTTTTGAAATTAATCCTAGATCATTTGGGTGAAAACCGCTTTAAGATTTATCAATCTATTCAATAATTATTATAGTTTAAGTGGCTCGGGGTAGTTATATCCTCAAATTTATATTAATTGTTTAATAATAATTATAGAATTCTTTGATTTCCTTTTTTATTGCATTAATTTTTATTTAAATTAAAATATTAGATAAGACTTGTCTTATTTGACATCTCTTGATTTTGGTAGGAATCGATACTTTCAATAAAATTATGCTTTAATTACTTTGTTTACCCCAATTTCTCACTCATTAAAGACAAGAATAACAGATAATAACAGGGATGGCCAATAGGGGGGTATTTCAAAAAACCCCTCTGTGGCAGCAAAATTGGCAAAATACCCCCCCCCTGGAACATTGAAACCTTTAACATTACGTCTATGGACAAGAACTAGGTCTGTTGAGGTTTTTTTGGTCCAGGGAGGGGTATACACCCCTGGGAGCGGCCGCCTTTGGACAACCCTGGATAATAAGAATTCATTGTTTTTATTCAAATTATTGAATATATATATATATTGGAAATATGCAAGACTATTTGAGTAAATATTTACATATAGGACCAGTAAGTCCATTGTAAAAAAATTTTGAAACAAATTATTATTAAATTTTAGAAAATTTAAAGTAAATATAAGACTCCAAAAAATGTTTTTATCAAAATTAAAGTTTATTGCGTCACAAATGAAATAAATAATTGCCTTTTATTTATATAATATTCATATTAATGTAAATCATTAACTTTACAATTTTATGACAGGTCATTAAGGTAGTCATTAAGGTAGTTTAATTTTTAAAAAATACCAAGCTCATAATATACAATCAACCTCATATCTAACTGGAACAGAAAAACAAGCTGTAATTCCTCTACTGCTTGATAAATTTCAATGAAATTTTGCACGCGTATATTTACACTCCCCCGATTGATGAATATAAGGTTTTGTTTTTTTAACAAAATAATTAAGGGTTTCAAAATGGTCAAAATTGACAATTGTTGTATTTTTAGTTTTACATCACCTAAAGTTTGATACCCTCTGGCGTGTTTATCTTAATTTTGTTCAAAAAATGATAAGCAACAAATTGCATCTTCGTTTAATATTTTATTGAAAAATCACAAAATATTTAAGAAATTACTTTATCAATTTTTCAATAGGGTGGTCTCATATCACTTTTTGTTAAAAATTTTGATATTCAATTTATCTCAGTTTTCTTAATTCTTAGGCGATTTTAATGATCTTGGTATCATTTTAAAGGTATTAAAATTCCCTTAAATTTATCATAAACAGAATTAAAGAACTTTGTAAAATAATTGAATAATTTGAAAAAAAGTAGTTTTTAGACTTTTTGATACCCCTAATATTTGACTACAAAAATATTACTTCATATATAACAATCGGGGGAGTTGATGAAAATGTGTGCAAAATTTCATTGATTTTGATAGAATACATTTTTAAATAGAGCTAGTTTTGTTGTCCCAGTTAGATTTGTGGACGACTTTATTTAATTAAAAAAAAGATTATGTTTATAAATTAATTATTTATGAAATTTTAATTTTTATTTTAATGTTATTTGAATTATACATAGTAAAATTTAGAAATTCTTTAATAAATCAATGATAGAATCAATATATAAATCCTTCTTACCTTTGAGTTAAAACCTTATTTTTATTTTTGAGGTTGTATGAGGTTTTTGAGGTATCTCTTGAGTTATTTTTAAGGATAAATGAAGACAAAACTCAGTTTTGTTTGAATTACTTTTTGCCTATTATTGCTATTACATTTATATCAAGAATTATAATCGGAAAATTGTGAATTTAGAAATGAATTATTTTTCAAATTATAAATAAATTTATCTATCTATTTAAAAACAAACTTTTTAAAGATAATATGATTATTATATAAGTCACCTTTACTATACATTGTATCAAGGTCAAAACCTACCAAAAGCAAATTAAATAAGAGATTAATATCAATAATACTAAGTAGGTAAGTCTCTTCTTAGGTAGTGGCGGAATTTATTGATTATGGTAATTTTGGAAAGTTTATGATATATACAATTGATTTGTAAAATTTATATGGGCATATGGTCATCCTTTCCCGCTGAATTCGGCCAGGTAATATTGGCATTTAAAGCTTTAATGAAAGATTAATTTTAAACTATTTGTAACAAAAATCTTTATTTTACTCATTTTTAAATTCATTTTCATTCTCATCAATAAATTCAA
>JAQFZM010000702.1:0-26539 GCA_034695785.1 Galumna obvia
TATTGTCGATATTATTAATATCACTATTATTATTAATTTTGCTGATAATATCGATATTTTTCATGAGATTATTGATATTATTTATATATTTTATTATATTAACGATATTAATGAAATTATCAATATTTTTAATGATAGTATCGATATTATTTAAATTTTTTACGATATTACCGATATTAATGAAATTATCGATATTGTTAATGATAGTATCGATATTATTGATATTATTATTGAAACTATCGAAATTATTAATTAGATTATCGATATTAATTATATTATAAATGATATTATCAATATTAATGCAATTTTTGATTTTGTTATTAGTAATAACTTATTACTAATATACATTAGTCTTCAACTTTTTTGTTGTTATAAAGTGATACCTTTAGTCATTTTTCCAAACAAACGGTCAAAAACCAAGGCTTGAGTTCAAAACTTTTGTGTACATATCAATAGTTTGGTTCACAATGAGATCGTCTTCCAGTACTCAAGTCAAGAGTAATAGATAAGGATAGCCTAAGGATCCCAACCCTGAGTATGACTTCTTGTACTCGACTTGTAACTTATGTATCACTGGTTGACACAATTATACTACAATTTCTATCAATTAATCTCTTATTAAAAATAAGAAAAATTATATAAAATTAGATATTTTACAAACAATGATAAAACACTTATAAAAGAAACGATTTATTGTTCAAAAATTGAGTTATTTTGGGGTATAAAAAACGAAGTCTTACTTTAGAACACAATATTTTAATAAAAAATATTTTATCGAAACTAAAATAAATTCAAAAAATATCTTAATATTAATGTCGAGAATAAATATCTGTAAATAAATATTGAATTTATAAAAACAACAAATTATTAGACACTAATTGAGTGATAAATGAGTTCAGTTATGGCCACACATGACTTGATGTCCGAAATCGCAGTTTCCGATTGTTTTGTTGAAACGCATACCCGGCGGACACTTTAACCTCTTGTCAATACCGCTGTCCTTACATTTGTAGTAAACCTGCAAAATAATGATATTAAAAGTAACCTTGTTATATTTCTTACCATTTGACTCATACCTCACAATTTAGATTAACGTCAGCATAAAAGCCATCGGATTTTCCTTTACAGGGAAAGGTATAACTATTATATGTCCGCCCATTACTAACATTCATATTATTTTCTTTTTGTTTTGAGTCATTACTCTTCAAGTCTTGCGGTACAGATATTTGAAGCAATGGTTCAGAAGCTCTGGCGAGGAATGAATAAGTGGTGTCCACATCTGACCAGTCCTCTTCCTCTTTATTGGGTTTACCCTTCACTACCTGTTTATCTGATACAATAACTTTCTCTTCTTTAGGAACCACTTTATCGACGGGTCGGTAATATTCGTCTAAATTTGGTGGATATGGAGTACCTGAAGAATATGGAAGAAGTACCCCATCGGGCACACCATCACAATTCTTTGTTTGATAGCCATTGAGTTCAACACTCTTTCGGTGGCGAACATAATTCGGTGAATATTGTTGAACAACATATCCATTGTCTTTATGTTCCTTTAGAGGAGCACCATGGTAATCAGACTTAGCTGGTGGTGTTTGATATTCATTGTGATGTTCCCTTCGGGCTAATTCATTATAAGGCTTCACTCCATAACCATACCCTCCCGGATCTTTTGCATAGTTTCCTTTGGGGACAGGATTTGCATATTTGTAAACCTCTTTATTCTATCGATTCGTTTGATATTTGAAAAATCAATTAATAATTATTTTGAAAATAATTCAATGAATTACCGGATAATCACTGTTTTGATTATATTTGTAATGAAACGGAGGATAGGGTTTAACGTAATGAGAATGTGGTGTCGGTGAGGGGTATGACTGATATTTTGGCAAAGGTTGTGGTGGATATGACTGTGGGTGTGGTTGTGGTGGATATGACTGTGGGTGTGGTTGTGGTGGATATGGCTGTGGTTGTGATGGATATGGCTGTGGATGCGGTTTTGGTGGATATGGCTGTGGGTGTGGTTGTGGTGGATATGGCTGGGGCTGAGGTGCTGTATATGGATATGGTTTGGGCTGTGCATAAGGCTCTGCATATGGTTGTGGATGGGGTTGTTTGTAGAGTTGTGGAGGATATGGTAGTGGATAAGGTCCATCTTTTGGAATGGGTGGAGGATAAGGGGCATAACCTTTAGGCGGTGCTTGAATTGGATATACCGGTGGAGGAGGGGATGGATAGGGTTTGCCCTCTTTTAAATGTTGTGACAGATATGGTTCAGTATGTTTGGGGGGATTGACTGGAAGGGGATATAAATGTGGAGGATAAGAGTGTGGAGATGGGTGTGGTGGAGGATATGGTGGGGGATGTGGTGGGGGATGTGGTGGGGGATGTGATGGGGGATGTGATGGTGTATGTGGTGGAGGATATGGTGGGGGATGTGGTGGTGGATATGGTGGGGGATGTGGTGGTGGATATGGTGGGGGATGTGGTGGGGGATAAGGCGGTCCCTTATGTGGCAAATAATTTGATGGTGAATAAGATTTTCCCTCTTTTGCATTGGGATACGAACTCGGCTGTGGTTGGGGTTCGGGATAGGGTTGTGGCGGATGATATGGTGGTCCAGGTTTCGAATGTGGTGGAGGAATAGGTGGTGGGAGAGGGTATACCGGTTCAGGATATGGTGAACGGTGTGCTGTATGTGGATATGGTGGTGGAGGAGGAGGTGGATATGGATATGGGGGTGGATAAGGAATTGGACCGTAAGGCGGTGGAGGTGGGGGCGGGTATGGGAGCGGCGGATAGAATGGAGGCATATATGATGTTTGTGTTGAAGTCGTAGAAAGAGTTGTGGTTATCGACGGACGTGAAGTCGTCGAGTCATCACTTCCGTTGTCATCACTTCCATTATCGTCACTACTGTCCTCTTCCGGTTCATCTTCGGGTTCTTCGGGCGCTTCTGTTGTCTCCTCTTCAGGAGTTTCTTCAGTGGTCTCTTCAGTGGTCTCTTCAGTAGTTTCTTCTTCTTCTTCACTACTTTCTGTTGTCTCAGTAGTGGTCGATGGCTCAGTAGTTGTCTCTTCTTCTTCCTCTTCAGTAGTTGTTTCCTCTTCTTCTCCATTGACTCCATTTGTGTCTTCAGTTGACTGTTTCGATGACTTCTTTTTTGATTTCGTTTTGTTTCCATTCTTTTTATTTTTTGATATTTTCTTTGATTTATTCCTAACCTTCAAATGAGAAGTAGAGCTCTGCCGAAGTTTACCATTTCTTTCGAGGTTTGACTTTTTCTTAGGTTTTTTCAAACTTTTCTGCGCTTTTCTTAAATTCGATCCCATCCTCTGAACACCACTTCCTTCTATTCCATCCTCTTGTGGTCCACTCATTGATTGTGTTGAGACATCCTTAAAGACAAACGGAGAAAGTGTTACACTTTTCACATTTGGAGGAATAGAATTCACTTTAATTAAGAACTGTTCCGGAGTGTCGTCCCATTGTCTGAATGGAGTAACCATTTCTTCATTGGTTGGATCCGTTGAAATGTCAACATTTGGACGAATTAGTTTTGTTAGACTTTGTTTATGCGGTCCTAAACGGGTTAACCCCGGATTAAATATTGGTTTTAATCCCTGACTATAATATTTAGGTTCCTCTTGGTTATGCAATTGTCCATTTTGATCTTGCAAAGTCTGAACACTTTTCTCATTGATTTCTTGTAAAGTTGGACCTTGGTTATATATTGGTTGATAACCTTGTTGATTATAGGCTACTTTTGAGCCATAGTTATATAATGGTTGAGTATTAAACAAATGGTCACTGTTTTGAGTGGACACACTTTGAAAACTCTGTCCGTTTTGATTCAATAGTTTTGGTAGAGTTTGTTCATATGATTGTTGAACACCTTGCACAATTATACTCTTTGGTTCTTGGTTATAAAGTGTGGGATTAACTTGATCATTTAATTTAGGTATAGTTTGAATATTTTGTTGGTTTCCTATTCCAATATTTTGACCAAAATTTGTTTGTGCTTGCTCATAGATTGCTTGTTGGCCAATGTCAAATCCATCACCAACACCACCTTCATTACTAGTAGCAATATGAGTACCTTGGTGGTCGTGGTGATGGTTAATCAATTGTTGGTCATTTTGTTGAAGGGGTGACACAATTTGAGGATATATTTTGGGTTCTTTTAATCGATAAACTGTTCGACGGTTTGTATTAAAGCCATTGTTTTGAGTAATTGTATCGAATGTATGAAAAACTACCGGTTCTTCATTTCTGACATTTTCTCCATTTATTTCTTAAATTAAATTAAAATATCAAATAAACCCCAATAATAATACCATGTTCATTTACTTTACCTTCTTTTGGAGGCATTTGGTTGAGTAAACCATTTAATATGACTGGTTCTAAGAAAATTAAAGTTATCTTGATTCATTTTGATTATTTAATAGACTCATAGAATTATTAGAAGATTCCAAATTGAGCAATTTAAGTTTACATTTCAAATTAAAGTTGTTGTAATCCTGTTCCTTTTAATATAAATAATGACCTTACTTGTATAATTTTGAAAATTGAGTCCTTTCATATAGTTATCAAGGTTAACTCGAGATTCATATGAAGTTTGTTGTTTACTTCCAGTTATGCCACCGCTGTTCACTTCGGGCTCACTTTCTAAAACTACTTAACTATGAGTAATAGGAAAATAATGGACAAATTACCTGGACCAATATTTGATATTATGAATTGCTTCGAATCTTTTAATGTTTCTATATAACCATGATAGATTAATATAAGAATCTTTTAGAATGAAATAAGTAGTGATGAGCAAATTGACTCTGAGTTAACCTTAACCCTGGGTTAACCCTGGCTAAAGGTTAACCCTTAACCCTCAGATTCAAAGCTAATGGTTAATGATTTTGAACAAAGGGTTAACCCAGGGTTAAACTTTTGACCCTCTTACGTGATCTTTACCATAGAAACAAATGTACTGGGTACAAAATTTTACTATTATTTAATTTTTGTTTTTGATTTAAAAAAAGTTAATTATTTATAATAGAAAAATCAATTTAAACAAATGAAAATAAAATTTTAATTATTTTAAAACTTATATTTTAATTAATAATAATAAAATAATAATATTTAAAATGAGTTTTTAATATGGATTTTAATACATATTGTATATTGGCTGCAATATTATTAAAATTAAGAGTTAACTTATTATTAAAACAAGAGCTAACCTTCAGGGTTAACCCTTTGACTCAGGGTTAAGGTTAAGGTTAGATAAATTCTTAACCCTCAGGGTTAAGGGTCAAAGGATTTTTTAACCTTTTGACCCTTTGCTCATCACTAGAAATAAGTGTAAAAGAGAACTTACCTGGAACAATTGGTGAAGGTTGTAGAACAGTGACATACTCTTGTTTATCAACTAGGTAATTTCAAATAAATATAAAACAACTTAACATAAATCTCTTACTCGGATCTGCTATTGTTGTATGAGTTCCCACTTGTGGTAAATGAGACGATGATATAACTCCGCCTCCATTAGGACCTGAGCCCGTAGTGATTGCTTTAAAATGATCATGCTCATTGATATTTAATTCTATTCTATTATTTAAAGAATTACCATATTGTGAACCGGATAACAACGGAAATAATGATTTTGAGAAAGTACTGCCTATTAATTTGTTAAAGAATCAAGATGATTTAAATTTCTACTAAATAATATTATATAAATAAATTACCAGGTGATAAACTGGGTAATCGAACTATTGCTGGATTTATTTCTTTTGGGAATTAAAAGTTGTTTTAGAAATGAATTTATATTTAAATAATTAAAACTAATTATCATTTCTTACTTTCAACTGTTTTCTGTTCATAATTTTGCGTAATTTGATCTTGGTCAGCATATCTAGTATTAAATACCGGTTGAATATGTAATTGTTGATCATTTGATATAACACCTCCATTTGTTTGCACTAAAACAAATTGGCTTTCATTATAAAAATGCTTAAATAATATAAAATATACATACCTTCAACTTGTGAATATTCAACTGGAATAGATTGGATAATTCCACTCTTACTATTATTAACACCTAAACATATGATTTGATTTTGTTAATTTTGATCAAGGATATTATAAAATGTGAGCAAAAATAATTTAAAACTTCAATCAATTCTATTCAAATATTTAACACTATTTTGAGAAAAATTATTAAATTAAATGATTTTAATGAATGATTTAATTGAAACAAATTCTTTTCCCAAAACATAATTTAAGAGAAGATTTCTTTTATTCATATTTTTGAAAACTTTTCAGTTTTTGAAGTTTTGATTGAAAACTAAAAACATTTCTATTGAATAAAAATAGTTTTAACAAAAGACATAATAAAATTAATTCCGTAATAATTACGATAAATTGCTGTTCGTTTTATATATGAAGGAGTTTGATATGACTTCAATATATCAGTATATGATTGAAGGGATGTGCGATGAGGTCCGGCATTCCATAAAAATGCATTAAATTCCGACAATAGGTTCACAAACAAAAGACTCGCAAACAATAAATTCATTGCATTTTATACTTGAATTTCAAATATTTTTCAAATCAATTATTTGAAGAAATTTCTTAACAATAATTTACTTTAAAAAATATTAATAATTATTATTATTTCTAAAAATTTGTTTCGCGTTATTAACACTTAAGAGAAAACTCATCAATGAAGTAATTTTTACAAGAATTGATTCTCAAATAGTCTGCCAATGAGTTTAAAATAATAACATGAGAAACTAACATGAGCTAATCTATAATTTAACTAGGTTAAGCGAATAAAAATACCAATTTATTATTCTGAATAATTAAATTTGATGTATGATTGGCCAAGATTACTTTCTTCTATTGCTTGTAGGCATGGAATGACCGGTTAGACATAATTGAGGTCCTTTTCCGGTACAAAACTTTAATTGACATTCAATTGAAAGTAATTTGAAAACAATCATAACTTCAATAATGATAACAATTATTGCATTCATTTTACAGCTCTTAATAAATGAAATTAATTAACCATGATCACTAATCTACTTCATATTTGAATACTTGATTGCTTTATTCAAAATTGCCATAAAAACATCTTAACAAGATTAATTATAAAATTAATGTATTAGAAAAAATTAATATTTAAAAATAATAAAAGAATTCTTTCTTTAAGGGAATTATTTTTAATATTTTGATTCAATTAATGAATTTTATTATTGTTAATGAATTTTGCTAGAATCTTATCAAACAACTTTTTAGTTTAATTTAAATTGAAAATTTTTTGATAGATTATTAATTTAAAATAAAATGACAAGGAAAATTTTTACCATCAATCTAATAATGATTTAAATGTAATTTATTATTCTAAGTATTTTAGAAAAATGAGTGCCAACAAAAAATCCTGGATAATTTAAACCCTTATTCAGGATAAATAGGGTTTCAGTTTTTGATGGAAAAATAATAATTTGAAATTATAAAGAGTAAAACTTTTACTCGCTTATAATCTGATGTATTATTTGCAATAATAATCTCTATTTTATAGAATTTCATTTAAATATAAAGAAAAAAATGATGAAAAGTAGGAAATGATTATCTAATAAATACCTTGGTTGATGTCTGGATAGACGTAATAATTATCTGTTAAAACAGGAAAAGTATTATTACTTTCAATAAAATTATAAAAATCTAAAGGATATGAAGGATAAGAAAATTACAGAAAATAATTAAATGTTTGAATATTTTATAAACTAATCAATATATGGCCATCACTGCTACTTGTTATTATAAATACCTTGGTTATAATTATTGTAATTGTTTGGATCAAACGGACTCTTCAGACTTTGAAAGGCGACGTTCGGGTCATAACTTCCTGTATTGGAATCTGTGTTAAAAGCATTTACTCATAAAATCAATTTTGAATAAAAGGATTTAAAGCAAAAACAATTGCATTCCATTTGAAAACGTTTTATAGGGCTTTGTTTAAGTAAATTAGGTGATATAACTTCACCTAGATAATTTTCAGTAAACATTAATATAATAGTTTCATAGACTATAAATTCTCAATCAATATATGATATATGAATAATAGAATATAAACTAACAAAAAATTACTATAATCTTGGTAACATTAAACTTACTTTGAAGTTTGGCAAATTTGTTTGTGTCATCAGAGATAACCGCAGCTAAAAATAAAAAAATCATTAATTATTTATAATAAATTAAAGAATATTTTATTGAAAAATAGGTTAACTCTGATTTCATAGACTGTATATCATTTGTAGAAAATGAAATCTCATTGAAATGAAAACCAAATTAATTATCCGTAATTACATTAAATTTTCAGGAAATTATTTTTGAACTTTTATTGATATTTTCATTTATATCTAATTTCCATTAGATTTGCCTTATTTTGGCATTAATTTCGACATTACAGTTAAAGCTCTATAATTCGAACTCTCTATATCTCGAATAATTTCTATAAATCGGATCTATATACCTTGGTAATTCAAACATTTTATTATTCCGAAAATCGAGCAAAATTTTCAAACATCTTGTATAATTTTAGTAATAAAATGAAATGAAATATTTTTTATTCATAAACAATATATCTAAAGAGTTTACACAAGAGTTGGAATTTATTAGAAAAGTTTAGTTTGAGTTTATTTTATTTATATTATAAAAGTGTAACTTTAAAATAATTCAAATATTAGATGTTTTTATAAAAAAAACACAAATTTTAGGTTTCATTAGGAAAGTAAGGTTTAGGTTTATTTAATTATTTTCAATAAATCTAATCTATTATAAGCTATATCTATACATCTTTATATCTATTTATAAAATTTTGAATTCTAGTCTAAAACAAGGGTGTCAAAATGGTCACTATTTAGCCACTTTTAGTCCGTATGCAATGTGACTTTTGCTAGCGCAATAAACCTATTCATATACAACACTATTTGAATGAGTAAGGAACTTATTAACAAAATATTTATGATATAGTAAATGAACTTTTCTTTTCATAAATTAATGTAAAGAGAACGAAAAAATAGTATTATTTGAAAAGGGTTTAATCTTGGTGAAAAGTGTAATGTTTTATATGAATTAAGCTTCTTTTCTAACACCAAATTTGTCTTATCATTCAGTAAGTACTGTATAACAAAATATTTCACCCCTATGACCATTTTGACACCCTTGGTCTAAAACATTATTTCTGGTTATAATTTGTGCTTGCTAAGATTTCAAACGCGCTCTTTGAGAACAACAATTATAAGTTTTAATCAAGTATCATTTAAGTTAAAATAATTTTTACATTTATATTTAGAGCCAAAAAGTGAAACTCATTTCCATTTACTTACTTTGTTTCACATCAGGAGTTATTATTGTATTCGGTGTTGCAATCGGTGCAATTGGCTCAGATGTACTTGGTAAATCTAGACACAATGAAAATGATATTCTTTTAAATACATAGTTTTCTTTCCAAATAAATTATTGATTTGAATAATGAAAGGAAATTTCGGGTTTTTTCATAAAAAGTTCGTTCACTTATTATAATCAAAATTTTAATATCTATTAGTATTAAGATTTGAATAAAATATTCACGAGTTTTACATTTAAACTGATTTATTATTTAATATATTTCAATCTAGGTCAATTTTTTATTCAAGGATTATATTTGTTGGAAAATTATGAAGACTTCAAATCAAAAAAAGATTCTCACAATTCACAGATTATTTACATTTTTATCATTTGTGTTAAAAAGTTGAATGACTTGAGTTAAGTTCAATAATATTAATATCGAAAGTAATGTCTGCTATTAATTTATTCCACATTTGATATTTTTATCTTGATAATTTTGCATTCATAAATTAGTCATCCTTTTATCACTAAAATGATCTATTAATTTTAAATGTTACATTGAAAAATATATGTTCCACTTATATTTTTAAACTTATATAAATGATAATAAAACCAAATTTACTTTCTTTTAATTAAAATAAAAATAAACATGGAAATTTAAATGATAATCTTGCTTATTTACATAAAAAGATAAAATTTTGTTATTTTAAAATATGGTTAAAAAGTAGTTATAATATAATTTCTTTTAATAAATTCAAAATTCTTTCAGAATTTTAATTAAAATTAATTTAAAATTTTTGAAAATAAATTCAAACAACACTTAAATTATTTAAAATTTTAGCAAATATTAACTGAAAACCAATAGATTTCTATCATTTATATTTGATTTTATGCCCATTTCCCGACTCTATTCCTTAACGATTTACTTTTATGTATGAAAAATGCTATAAATAACTTTTAATTAAAATAATGGTTCCAGAAAAGAAGAGACAGATGATCTAGATAGTTTAATTAGTAAGTGAAAAATTACTGATAGATCTCTAATTATTAAAAAATGAGATTTTATCAAAGTTTTAGTATTTTAAAGAGAAATTAAAATTTTATTTTTGGAATTTTAAAATAACTTCATCAAGATAATCTAATGTAATAAAGGCAAATTTTTTAAGTCGCTTATAAAATTTCCTAATAAAACTTTTATAATTAATATAACGCTTATAATATCTAGTATTAAAAATAATTAAGAATCAAATTTTGAGTATGAACATTCTATCAGGTAACGAGCAAGTTAAATTTGAGCTAGCATGAATTTTCAATGTTAAATTTTGACCATAATATTGTAAATATGAATAGACTAATGAAAATTCATATAGAAATGTAAATGTATAGTGTGAAAATGTCCATGTTCAACTTTGTAAATTAAGAGTTTTGCTAAAAGAATATTGTGTTTAATAAAGTTGAAATATGAACATGAACATTCTTCAAACTTTTTTTTAAATAATTTTTAAATAAACGTAAATAATTGAAAGAGACTTAATTAATATTTATTTCAAAGTATCAGTTATTTCAGAAAAAATTAATAAAAATATTGCAAATAAATGAAAAATTTGCTCTTGCAAAAGTTGATGATTAACTGTAAAACTCTCCCTGAGAATTGGTTATAAGTATAACAATTTGACCACTAGCCATAAATTCCCTCTAAGTGACATAAGTTCAAGGTATATTTATGAAGAATGTCGCTAGTAAAGTTAATCCACCAAGGCTATTAATTTAAATGAATAATATTTTTATCAACTTTTAAAAAAAAATTTCAATAAATTATTTTAAAATAAATGTTTTATAATCAATGATCTAGATATTATCTATTAAACTTTAATAAGAAAATTCATAAAAGGTCAAAAAATGCATATATAGTTATCAAGTTTTTTAAATATAGTTTCATGTAAACTTTTCCATATTTAACTTATTCTTGGTCATACATAATTAATAGATTTTTACATTTAAAAACAAAAAAATAACCTCTTATTCCAAGAATATTCTACAAAATCTCATAAATTAATTATTTTAATCTAAAATTAAAAAATTTCGTTAAATTTTAAATTATTAATATAATATCAATCAAAATATGAACTCTACTGGATATTATTGTATATAAGAGAATAATCTATTTAAAATTACAGGTAGCTTTGAATTTATTATTGAATTATATTATAAAATAACAATTAAAATAAAGAGCCATTTGATTGAATGATGGATCTAGATGCAATATTAATATTTATTAAGTAAAGACTGGAAATGAGGTAATCCTAATGCTATTAAACCTAATGTTATGCTATTTATGTGAAGATCTTTTGTAAAGAAATTTGAAAAAGTCGTGATTTTTTGTTTAGTCTTGGAATTGTTGTTGAAACAGTTAATCCATCAAGGCTATTTCAATTAAATTAATATTTTATTAAACTCTGAATAAAAAATTTTAATAAATTATTTTAAAATTAGTGTTTTTATAATCAATGATCTCGATATTATTTTAGACATAGTTAAGTTCATTTAAATTTTAGCCTAAATATTTGCATGAACATATTAACCAGGAACTATTTTAAATATTATTTAAGAAATTATTAGCGACCGACTTTGAACAGAGTTTTAACTAGTTAAGATTTTAATAAAATGCTCTTCAAATATAATAAAAACTGGAATTTGATAGTCGTGTCTAAAATGCAATACTTTTTAACTGACGATTAAAATGTTTTGTCGATTGAGAGCCGAATGGCATTCATTTGACATTTGATTTGATGTTTGAATGAGATTCTTGTCTGATATCGGATTAACTAAAATATTAGATTTCATAACGAATTTAATAATAATTTATATATTTATTTAAATATTTATTAAAAATCTGATGAATTTTTACATAACTATTGAGGAAAAGAATCTTTAATTAGAGGTCGGCATCAGATTTGCTTAAAAACAAAGTAATATGAGAACCGCTCAGGTCTTAGAAATTAACTACTCTGTAGTGATATTTTACAAATTTGACCAAAGATTAAACCATTCTTATGAGTAGCTTAAGATTAATAAACCTAGATTATTATTTTTTGGTTTTTCCGACAAAATAGAAAAGCAAACAAACATTTTAATATAATCTGAGTTGTCTGTTCTAGATGCTGATTAATTATAATAATCACTGAAGTATAATAAGCTAGCTGTTATTTCACCCAAGCTATATTAAGAATAGTTATTTAGCATTAATTTTATGGTTTTGGGAAGTGATGAAAATTAACTATTCATAATTAAGTTTAGCAAGGACAAAATGAACAAAATAAATACTTGTGAAAATAATGGGAAATTAAATGATCATGAATACAATGAATGCTAAACTAGGAGAACTCATGAAAGGACATTTAATTTTTTTTGTCAAATTTCATGGAATTAAAGATAATAAATGGTTTAAAATAAGAATTAATTTTTTTTCTCTAAAGAAGAAACAAAAATTTAAACACATTTCGTGCGAAGGCTTTGCGTGAAAACAGTTTTATGAGGAAAATCTTTTTAGTTTAATCGAGTAAATTATCAATTCTAACCTTGCTTCTGATGGCTACCAGTGACAGTTTGCTGAGAAGTGCCGAAAAGTTTATTAATGTCAGGCAATGGTCCCAAAGTGTTTGGATCTGTGATTAGAATCTCATTGAGTTATTTGTTTTTTCATTTAATTTAACCTTTTTTTGAGTCCTTTTCAAAGATATCGAATGGATTAAAATTTAGGGGTTGACTCACATAAGGAGTAAATAACTTGGAATAGTCGAGAGTTCCTGAAATAAATATAATTCATTTTGTGTTAAATAAGTTTTTATTTTTAGACAACAAAATAAATATTTAAAGGAAAATGAGTTAAACTAATGCTTTACAATTGAATTAATTTTTGAAACCATTTTAAATAATTCTTTAAATATAAAACTCTTTTTATTATTGGATTAATTTTAACTTATTTTCCTTTGAATTTCATTTATATTTTCTTTTCGGAAGTGATTTGAAAATTACCTCGATTATTTGGGCTAAAATTTAAATTCATTGGAATGTCCACAACTTTTGGATTTTGCTGGATACTTTCAGCCGGCTCCAATTCTTCATAATTATCTAGATAATTAATTTATAATTATTAAGTTTCTCATTGAAACAAAATCAGTTTTACTTAAAATAATTGAAAATTCATTGAATTTATTGAATTAATTAATAATAAATGAATGAATATTTTTGTTAAGTAAAGCAAATAACCTTTTAATGAAAATTGTGAAACAAATCTCGAAATATTATCTCTACTTTAGGGGATAGCCTTCCCTTAATTCAATGAACAGAATATTGACCACAACTTTAACCTCTTTTTTGATAATTATTTATTTAAAATTAAATTAAAGTCTTATTGGATATACTATTTTCAATTCAATGATATCACAAAATATTATCAATACTAACCTTTTGTAATGTTATAATCCCTGTTCACTATAAATGGTGGAGTAATGGGTTCCCCATCACTGTATTCATCATAAATAGTATCCACATATGAATAGTCAATAATATGGGAATCATTGAGTTTATTATGACTAATATCAGACACATTTTGATTGTATCCAAATTGAAAACAAAATATAAACAATAAAAATATAAAACTATTGAAAAGTTTATAAAAATTCCTAAAATTCAATATTAAACACATTTTTCTTCAATGATTTTGTATTTGACATTTGATTTGAAAATTATTGAACTAATCATTTGTTTTAATAATAATAATAAAAAAAAGAGTAAAAGAAATAAAAATTAAAAATAATTTAAATTTCACTTTAATTGAAGTTATTATGAGAAACGAATTTTATTTTTTTACTCAAAAGAATATTAAATCCATTGAAAGTAACAGTAATTTTGAGCAATAAATTCAAACATCACTTAAACACAAGAAATCAATGGTCAATGACTTTAAAGAGCACAGGAATCAAAAGTTTAATCAAGAAAATAGTTCAGTCGTTTAACAGTTTTCTTAATAAAAGCGAAAATCATTTAAAATGTCTTTTGGAAGTGAACCACATTTTTTGTGATTTGCTTTCGAGGCATTCATTACTAAATTGGGAACTTCTTACGGAAAGTCATATAAACAGGGCTAATATTATATGTTATATGGCACAGACCACTGGCGCACACCACCAGTCAATATTAACTATAATAATGGCCTTTTCTCTGCTCTTCCTCACCGAACAGTACATCATTTTTTCAGGTCTAATATGAAATTTAGTTTTATTTTAGTCCCGATTAGGTTTAGTTTCTCAGAAGTAAAACCAGTTTTACACAGAATATTGAATATAGGATTCGTAGGAAATAAATATATTTATAAACACTTATAATGTATTCAATAAATTTATATTCAAAACATATTTATATAGTATTCTATTGACTCAGTTTTATATCCAAATCTTTTGTGTAAATGTTTTTCGCGAATTATTTTTAATTAATATTTTTTTGATATAATATTAATTATAATAAAATTATTGTTTTGTTTTGATTTAATCAAGGAATCAATTGTATGTTAAATGTGTCAAAATTACTCATAAAATCAATGGTAGAAATGATCAAGGTGCTGGATAACATTAATGTAAGCATTTTAAGTAAACATAACAAAAGATCCTTTTATTTATTTTTTGAATATTTTAAGAAAATATTGTAAAGTGAGTTATAAAATGTTATCAAATTTTAAATAACTCACTAAAACTATCATTTAATAGATAATAGATACAAGTCTATTGAATTAGTCAATAGGAAAACAAAATTACCTTGCATTTGTTTATAAATATTGATGAAGATATTGATGACCATGATCAGTTATGATTGACTATTGCCATTGATTGTCAACTTTGGACTAATTTTTAAAGTTTATCATTGAATTGAATATTAGATAATCTATGAATAATTTAATAGTTTATTCAAATATATTTTATTATATGAAATAAAATTGGCTTGCTTATCTAGTGTAAAAGGTCAAACTAATGCTATTAGAAATTATCTTGATTCTTTTAAGAAAATAAAGTTCTATCGATTGGACTATATTTGACTGTAAATATTGTTTGGGTAATATTTTATTGTTTATCTATATTTGTTGTGATTAACAAAATCTGATTCGACTGTAGTTTATTTAATTGTTTTTAAGAGTTTAAATAAAAATGAGTTAAAACTGAGTTAAGTAGAACTTGAATTGAAGAGCACTACTCTCGAGAAAAAGAAAAAAATAGGCACAGAATTAGTTATGGATTTAAATTCTATTCAATTCAATGCAAACATTAATCAAATGATTGAAAAGAAAAATTATGTCCGAATTCTCGACAAAAATAGTCTTTTTTAACACATTCTCTGATTAATCGAACAAATTTGAAAAAAATGAGCTCAACATGTTTTTTATTAATATAATTTCCCTGTGTTCATTATTAATATAAACAATTACCTTGTAAAATTGTGTTCTTGAATGGACAGTAAGTTATTACTCATTTTTTAGGTTTGAATAAAAGATTTTCTTATTTCAAATGAAAAGCTTTTGTTTGTGTTTTTTGTTGTCATTTTAGGCAAACAATTGATTTAATTCAAGAGATATTCAGTTCGAATGCTTTTATGTCAAGTATTTTATTAAACCTTTTCTTTATAAAAGTTATCCGAATTGAATATATCTTATCAGAGATGAGCACATTTTAATATACATAAAAATAGATAAAACAAATAATTTTTGATAATATTTCGAACAAAAATTATTTTGATATTTAAGGTCAAACTGATATAAGCCATAATTTTAATCTTGGTGGTTTTTGTTCCAAATATAGTAATTTCCTGCTAAAACCTCAATCATTGGACATCACTGAATCTTTTTAATAAAAGGTTCTTATATTTTAAACTCTTATTATTTAATAACAAAAAAGATTTTCTGATTTATCCAATTTATGTTCAAATTATTTTATAAATGGAATAACAATTAATTTTTATTTAATAATGTTTAAACTCAATTTGTTAGAACAATATATCTTGCTTGAGTAGGCGATTATAAGTTCAAATAACCATTTCTTTGACTTCATGCTAATTTTGCTAGGTCAAATAATAATTGAGCAAGATTATTTCTTTTAATTTAATGAAATAAGTTTTATTTTAAGAATTCATATCTAAATGTCTTAAAACAAGTTTTAGTAGAGTCAAATGTGATCTTGTTAAGTTATTTTGATAAATAATAAATAAATCATTGTTTGATTCTTTGAATATTAGTTTAAATGAATAATAAACTATTAGGAATATAATTATATAATATTCGATATAATCAATATGTCTTTAATAACTTAATGGTTGTTTTTAAGTGATATCCAACACATTTTGATTCTCGTTTTCCGCAAACGTTTTTACTTAAAAATAAGTTAAGGTTTGGGTTTATTTCAGTAATTAAGTAAATCAGTAAAAGTTTTAAATAGTATTGAACTCAAAATCCGGAAACTTATGAATAAATACATAAAAGTCACTAAAAATATTTTATTTGAAACTTATTTCTTATTAATTAAATCAAAGCTGATATTCGCTAGATCATTTAATATGATAAATTCTATTTTATAAAAGAGTGTGCAAATTATTTATAAATATTATCTTTGATTTTAAATGAATTTTTTTATTTGTTTAATAAAAAAAAAGTAAATATAATATATTTGTTAAAATATACCTGTTAAATTCTCCACTAATTATCATTATTGCCATACTTGTCTGCTGACACACATAAATGAATCAAGGTAAGAACTATTATAACTAGATGGCACCATTTTAGCCATTTCACCTTGTCAGATTTCTTTTAAAATAAATGCCTTGCTCAAAAATTATAATATAACTGAAAACATTCCAATAGGTCTGACTGCAAAGTAGAGATAAACACCAAAATTGATCTTTCAAATGTTGACAGAATAATAGCATTCTTGCCGTTAAATGACCCAATACTGTGTGAAATATACAAAATAACTTCAATGTTTTTCCAAGATTAAAGTGTTAATCATTATAGTGTTTGTGTGTTTGAGTGTCTGTTCAACACTATTAACATTATTGAATTTTTTTTCAATTGTTTAATAGTTTTGATTGAAATGAGAAATATTTAGCGAACAATAGTTTCAAAATTCACGTCTTTTCAGAGAATTGATTCAAATTTAATTCTTATATAAATTATTTGTTGAGTAATCGATTGTATTGTTGAGGGGACGGACTCTTTATATTATATTTTATGGTAAAATTAAAGGCAACACTTATGGGACAAATACCGGCACTTACCGGCACTTAAGAAATACCTGACCTAACATTAATATATGATATGAATTTCTTCTTAAAATAGACCCAAATAGAAGTCTCTATTCTATCGAATGTTTGATAAATGTTTGGATTTTGTTTTGTTTTGTTTTTTTTTAAGAAAATGTATTCAAAGTTTTAACAGAAATGGTCGACATTTTTATTACCGAATCATTTGTTTGGCACTCATTTAAAATATAAATTATTTTGAATGTAATAATGTTTTTATTTTTTTTGAAAATGTGTGGATTACTTCCAGTTATGGATTGGCATTTGTGGGTCAACTCAACCTTATTTTAAATGTAGTCATAGAAAACAAATAGTGTTTAAGTTTTTTCCATTTGACTTATCTCTGAACACATTTTCAGAGGATTTCAAATAAACTATAAAACGTACTCAAAATTGACACAACTTTGATACCGTCGATCATCAACAGAGATGGCCATCTGGGGGGGGGGTATAGCCCAATTACCCTCCTCCATGTGATCGGCGGCATACCCCCCTCCCCAAGGCATCGGCGAGAAAAATTCGTAAAATTGATAATAATTAGAGAAAAATTAAATAAAAAGCTGTAAATATTAATTAAAATAATAGAAAACATAATAAAAACTAATATTAGAGTCAAATTTACAGTTTTTAGGCTATATTTTTAAGCTGTAAAATTGATTTTTTTAACTCTGAATTTTTGAAAAATTCATTTAATGCCTTAAATTCTTAGTTTTTTCGCTCAATTATGATATTATATGTTAAATAAGAGTGTTTATTACGCATAAATGCAAGAAAATACCTATAAATACCTATAAAGCTACCTATTTTACGTTTGGCAGCAATTTTGAAAATACCCCCACTATACCCCCCACCTGTCGCGAGAAATGTAGTCAAAATAGCAATAGCCCTGTCAAGTTGACAATGGCCATCCCTGATCATCAAAGTTGTGTCAAAGTCTTACAGTTTATTTGAAATCATGACTTCACACAAATAACAAATTTCAACAAAACTTTTCACATGAATTTCAATAAATAGTTTTTCCTTCATTTAGTAATATTTTTTTGTTAAAGTTTTATAATTTAATTTTTTATTATTTTTTATTTTGAGGTTTAATTTTTAATATTACAAAATGAATAAACTATTATAAGATTCTTTCCCTCCCCTTCCCAGCCCTGCCCTTCTCTCCCCTCCCCTCACTCTTATAATACAAACTAAAACAAATTTTTTTAAATTAAGACAAAACATTAGAAAGATTTTAATAGTTATTTAAATAATAAGTTTGAATTTAAAGTTTTCATTTGTCATAAAATTGTTTTCATTCAAAAATTTTTGTTAATATTTAAAGTTTTATAAATTTAGTTGAAAATTATAAAAATTGTGATTCGCTTACATTTAATGAGAGGATAATTCCAATTATATTATCAATACTTTTTCCAAATATTAGTGCATAGAAATAAAAGAACTGTCTATTGTTTACTTATTAATAATTAATTATTATTTGAGTTAAATGAGTTATTATTTAAATATTTGAGATTTTGATCTCATTGTTTTTTTAAAAGTAACAAAAATAGGACCTTGCTCAATATTTTATGATTAATTTCACAGAAAGAAAACAGAAGAACCAATTGAACTCAATTTTTTGTGAATACGTGACAAAAACTTTATCAGGGCAAAACAATAAATGAGTATAAATGAGTCAGATACTTATTCAATGAATAGTAAACTCTTTACCCAAAAATGAGCAAGACTCTCTTTTAAAAATATTAGCATAAATAAAGTTGAAATTTTATAACTTGAGTAATGGCAATAATTTTGAACTTGTACAATATATGGTAATTAATGAGTTGACCCCTTCCACTCTGCAATCGGTTAATGGGTGTCAAAGGAAGGAATGGTGTTTTTGTCTGTCATCTAATTGAGATGCACAGGTTAATCATATTTGTTGATAAACTGATAAATTTGCACAAATGTTCCTAATATTTCGCAACGCTTATCATTATTGACCCGTTCCGATGGCTATCTATGTCACGAACAATGACCTAGTGCAGATTCTTAATTTTGCTCTAATCTTTACTAATTTATTAATTTAATTCAATAATCCACTAAATTTTGAATAATTAAGCTTGGTGATTTTGGAAAGGCCACACATTTACCATACATAGGTATAAGAAAATAATTTGAGAGACACTTTCACTCAACTGTTATTAAGATAAAGTTCAGGTGATTTTATACGAGTTCTCATCTTTAAGATCAGAATAAATTTAAGAAAAATCTATAAACCGAATGAATCCGTGTTTCGCTCTAATTATGTGAAAAATATTTGTTTCATTACTTTTACTCATCATTTTTGAGATCAATTAGAAATTTAATTCAAATGGTTTAAAGTTTAAACTCAACATATGGCTCAACAAATATAGTAATTGTTAGAACAATGTTAGGACAGTGTTAGGACAATATTAGGATCATGTTTGTCATAGACTATATTACAGTCAAAACTAATTGAAGATCGTATGATCACAAATGAAAATCGTAAAGGCATTTAAAAACGCAAATGAAAATCGTCTCTAATATTCAGACCGCAATTAGGAATCGTATGACCACAAATGAAAATCGTTTTAATACTAAAACTTAAAGAAAACATAAAAATCAAACATTTACAGGTATTTAATTGAAAACAACATTAGTATTAAACTGTTTAGTGATAGTTAATTGTAATTAAAATATGTGACAAAATTAAGCCCTTATAAGAATGTCTGACTGAATGAAAAAGAATGCAGTACTCAGAACATACCAAAAAATCAATGGAGAAGTTTTAGTTATAAAGTCAGAGTCTTTAGATGATATATTATTAAATATTATACTTTTTTGATTGTATTGCCCTAAAATTTGCAAGCTCATCGAAATAATTTTTCAATTGAATGCATTATATTTTTGATTATTAGACAATTTATTATATAAATTAAAAAAACCTTAACTTATGTTTGAGTCAAACTCTGGGTAAATTCATTAGAATGAAAAAAATGGTGTCGCCATAAAACCATTTATTAATTGCCATACATCTAATTCTTGGTTATTTATCTCATCAGTGCAGTCAAAATGGATTATAGCTTGCTTAAAGCTAGGTCTAAATATACATATGATATGTATTGAACTTGGTCATCTCATAGACAATATGGATCAATTTGGGTTATGAGTAGTGTTGCCAGGTCAGATTTCTAAAATCAATTAATAATAGGCTATTACTAATAGTACAATGTTATGGTCAAATCAAGTAAATATTTGCAAGATTAGAAATTTTAAAAGGATTTTTATCGATTCTTAAACAAGTATTTCTATATTACTTAATTAAATTTAGCAAGTAGAATTGTCTTAAATCAAGTAGAATTACTTGATTTCAAGTAGATTTGGGAACAATAGTTATGACTCATAATAACTTATAAGAATTGAACTCATGAATAGTGAATTGGCTATAGTGAGCTTAATACATAAATTTAATGAGCATGATACTTTAAATGTTCGAATATATACATAACAATGAAAGTGAAGTTTTGTAGTCATTTTTATTAAAACTTTCCTCGATACTTATATATAGCATAAATTAGCCATAAGTGATTTGAGCGCCAAAATAAAACTTGAACTATCTTAGTCATTAAAGATTATGAAAATTGTTTTTCTTGGTTTTTTATAAAGTTGTGCAAGGCAAATTATATGTTATGTCTTCAATACATTATTCAGTTAATAATTTTAAGTGAATCTCTTATAAACACTAAGACTTCCTTTAAATTTTCCTAAAACTCTTTAATTTGTCTCAACTCTTCCTCTCTTTAATCAAATTTAATTAAATATTTATTTACTTAAATTCATTAAAATAACCTTGTTACATCTATTATGAATTCTATTTTTACAAAGACTTTATACTAAAAAATCAATGGATGAGCCGGTGTTCGATATTTTTAATTCTTTATATTTAAGATATAACCCTGGGATGGGTTGGGTCAAAGACCTTGAAATTTATAATCAAATGCTTTTCCAGAGACAAGTCCTGAGTTATAAATACACAACAATTTATTGAACCTCTCGTTTATCGACATTTTTTACTCAACAAAAGACAAGTTTTATTCGAAAAGAATTTTTATAATTCAAGTAATTGAATGAAAATATATTAAATTTTTGAAAAATTGTGTCCATTCGATGATTTTCTTATTTCATTCGAGATTTTTCTTATTTTTCTCGAATGCATTTGAACTTTGAAAAGATATCCAGAATAGTTTTCTAGAGTTTACTTGAGTTTAAACTATATTTAATTCATACATTTTGTAACTTTAGTTTAAATAATAATTAAAATAAATATTTTATTTAATCAATTTATTCACATTTTATTATGATTTCTAAAAATAGAATATGTATTACAGTATTCATTAAAAAGTTGTAATAATTATATAAAAAAATAATAATTAATAATAAATAATAATTATTATATTATCTCTAAAATGAAATCAATAGAAGAGAAGTATAGAAAATTCTCACAATAAATGATCAAGTTTATTTATAAAAATTAAGAAAATAAATCAAAATTGATATAATATCGACTAAAAAATTGGTTTTTCAAACCATGAAATGAATTCCAAATCCATTTTAATGAAAGATTCAAATGAATAGATGAGTTATAGTCACAAATTAAATGATCAAATGATTAGCACAAGAAATATGTCTTTTGAATAACATTGACATTAATATCTTGTAAAAATTCCAGAACCAAAGCAATGGGCTCTAAGACTAATTTGTCAATGATTTCCATTAAGTCATTCAAGTCATCATTTTCTTGATCAAAGTCCGGATCCTCTTCTGAACATTCACTGGTGTTATCCCTCTCCGAAAATAGATTCTCGATTGTAAACAAGCAAAACATGATTTTTAAAAATCGGTGCTAAGTTTCACAGAAAAATATATTTAAATAATATTTATAAACAAAAAACTTTTAATAAAATTATATTAAATTTTACAAAAACTTCACAAAATAAAGTTTATTTTAACGTTTTCTCAATAAAATAATTTACAAAAAAGACTTTTATTTGAATTTTATTTGAAGACTGAACACAAGCGTAAGCACTTGAAGACTGTGCTCGAGACTATTGACGAATAACACTCATATGATGTTCAGTTTTAACCAAGAATTCAAGGTTTCATTAAACACATTTAACGTCGAATAATATAAAAATAAATACTCGAATTAAAAACAATATCTGCTCTCAAAGTCTCTTAACTAATGGTTAACACTAATGGTTGTCTCATTCAGTAATCGTTATCTTCAGGGTTTTGGACAGCTTTGCTGAGGGACTGTTCATTTGGTACGTATATATTGATGAACACTTATTTTATAGGTTTAAATTTTGTTTCACTACTTATTATTGTAGCATTACTTATATTTGTATTAAGGTTTTTCACATAAAAAATTAATTAATTAACTAGGTTGTTTTATTAATCATGAAATTATTTAAATAGTAAAATCTCAAAAAACTAAAACGTACCTTGTGGATTTTCAGTATAGCATAATAAAACTAGAATTTTCAGTATCAATACTAGAGTTGGTATAACTCTTGCAAAACCAGTTTAAACTCTGATTTGGAGAGAGAGAGAGAGAGAGAGAGAGAGAGAGAGAGAGAGAGAGAGAGAGAGAGAGATCCTTACTCAACCTAATCCTATTTGGCTGAAAATAATTTTTATGATCATGAACAGATAAGGTTTAAGGCATTTAACGGGATAATTTAAAAATTAGATAATCAAAGATAATATTTTTTAAGAATAATATAATTAATTAAATATTATTGTCTTCCCGTTTCCCAGTATTTGATTTAGGAGGAACAAGGACAATATTTGTCATTCTTGAAACTAATTTCCTTGATGATAATATTTAATATTTTCCTACGAAACATAACATAATTTATCTGTGATATTGTATTCGGCGAAATGGGGTGACATCGAAACAGAATAGGACAGCAAAAGAGGACTGTATGTAAACAGAGAGTCAAAAGTGAAAGGAATTCAAGGACTTCGTGTCCACAGTTTTAAGAATTTGAAAGAAATTTATTTAATATATTTATTGATTGATAGCCAACGGGTATCGAATGCCCATCATTTCATTAATTAATAGGTGAAATTTCGAGTCAAATCTGGATCTGAGTCCGAATTTTACAGGAAAGTCATTTTAGGAAATGTGCCCGGAGTAGACTAGACTCAATTTTTGATGTCTACCATTAGTTTGAATAACTTTCCTTGATCATTAGTCCCTTTATTTCTATTGAATTCAATCGAAAAAATATTTTTGACATAATTTTTATTCAAAAATATTGCAATATTTTCTAGATTTCAACATAAATTGTAAACAAGTTCAATTAAGTTTGACATCAAATATAGTTTGATTTGATCCAAATCTCTTTCATTTAAGAATAAAGACTATAATCGAGTGTTCTTTTTATAAAAGGTGTCGTATTTTTTTTCTTTTAATCTGATTTTGTTTTTGCAATTATTTCTAATTTTAGAAAAACTATTTACAATTAAAAAGGTATTAATAAAAGTTATGAAAAAAGGGATTCCCATTTAATAAAAGACCTTGGCAATAAAGTAATAAATCAGTTACTCTAAATCAGCGATTCACTTTTAGTACACTTTTTTAGTACATTGAGTGCGTAATCTATGTGAACCCTTTGAACCCTAAACTTGATTAGAGAATGAACTTGATCGGTTCATACAATTAGTATAATATATTGTTTAACCCCTTATGTACTAAAAGTGAATCTCTGATCTAAATAGAAACTGGTAAATACATCTTGCATAATTACTAAGAACTAATGTTACTATTAAAATACCCCACTCTTTAATGATGGTAATAATGTTACATGCTTAAATTTAAATTGATTCTTCTCTGGTTAAAAATAATTCCGAAGGAAAAACTCTTTTCTAATGAAATCATTTTAATATAATTTATTCCGGCATTGATTTAAAACGCATAATAACGGGAAAAGTTGTCTTTAATTTTAATTATGAAACTGTTTTTTGATAAGATATGAAACTTATTTTTATTTGTTTGTGACAATATTGACGCAATTTATCTTGTTAAGCTAACAGTTAACCATTTGATCACTATTACATTTTTTAGTATTATTTATTTTTCTTCTCTTTTATAATCGCAAAACAAATTTAACCTTAAATTGATTTTACGCTAAATTTATATTTATTTTCTTAAAATTGATTTGCAATTCATTTATAACAATAGCCAAGTGGTGTATAAATGCTTACTTTCTTTAATCATTAGTTTCTTATCTCTTATTTAATCTTTTGTTGAGAAATTCGACACATTTTTTATATTAAATAAAAATAAATAAGTTTTGATTAAATGTATCCATAAATTGTAAACGTGATTACATTTAGATTGTACCTTGCTCATTTTGTCAAAAGTATAGTTAAATTGATTAAAAAATAATGAAATCGGTTTTGATGTCAAGGATTCGTTGGCTTTGATTTTAAATTGTTAGGTAACACATCTGTGTTGAGGGAGAGAGAGAGAGAGAGCATATGATTTACGCCATTCCTTATTAGAGGTATTTTTGAATAGTTTTGTATTATATTTGACTTCAATCGAGAGTGAATTCTAATGTTTTAACTTTGTTTGTGATGTTGTAATAGAAAATGCGGTCAATTATGTACTGAAATATTGAGAACAGATCTATAATAAAATCAACTGAAAGATGGTTTTCATATCTTTTTATTCGTTCTAATTGTTGATAACTTTTGCAAAATTTGCTCTGGTAATCATTATTCTTGTAATTAATAAACAAGATTAATATCTAGAATAAACTTTTCAGTAATCTAGCTAGATACTACGATAGAGTTATAGATATAGAAATATATTGAGTAAAATAAATAAAAGATTAAATAACTTTAATTGAATATTTAATTGAAAAGTTTGTCGGATAAGTTATTGCAAAAATAATCTCTCGTTTGAAATGATTTTTGTTCTAATTTTAGACAAACGATGAATAAATTCAAATATTATTAGTTTTATTTAATATCTTATCATTTGAACTTGTTCATTTTTATTTACATAAATTTATAATTTAGTGACGAAACATTTAAACATATCACGTACACCATCACATTATGAAATTATCCTTGAACATTTAGATTAATCAAAAATTTATTTTAATATTTTTATTATAAGGAAATTTATATTTACAGATAAGTTATTTATTTTTAATTAGAAACCAAGATAATATTTTCTATTCTCTCATTATTTATGAGGAAAAATAATCAAATGATATTAACCTTGACTAATTATGAAAATTTCTATTTACTTTTCAAATGCAAGATTATTAATAAATCATTTAAACTCATATTTATATAATTTTCTCAGTTTTTCATTAAATGAGAATTAAGTTATGGTCCATAACTTATGGATAGGATTTAAATGAAGGGTTTTTTCAAATTTTATAAAAATTATCTAACTTTTCCCATGGTAATAATGGAGACCTTGCCTTTATTTTAAGTTAAAGTTCAGCTAAATATTAGAAAATTTCCCAAAATATAAAAAGCATTGAGTTTTGGTCTCAAATGATCTAATATTTAATTACTGTTTATTTTGTTTATCGAATTAAATGACTTTCAATCAAATGTTTTTATTTTTTGAATAAATTTAGTTATTTATAGCTCAGCATTACTTCAGTGGACAACTCCTTTGCATCAGTATTAACCGAGAGATACAGTCGAAGACCGATAGCGTTAACCAGTTGGGGGATGAGGATTTAGTTAACCCTATCGGTTAGTTAACCATATCAGTCAT